>BQNB010122349.1:0-20300 GCA_026074375.1 Tanacetum coccineum
TTCCTCCCAGAAGTAGTGCTGGAGGTCTGAGAAAAATTTGTTCATTTGCTAGTATGTGATTCCTTTAGGTATGATATCACTTGCTAAATAATTTGCAAAGTCTGCAAACCATGGTTCGTCTTCAGTGTTTATTTCCATTAGAGTTTCTCCAAGAAAATTATCATCGACTTCACTGTCATCACTTGTTTCTTTATTTCAATTTGAGACAGGTGGTCAGCTGCAACATTTTCTATACCTTTTCTATCTTTTATTTCGATATCAAATTCTTGTAAGAGCATAATCTAACAGATAAGGCGTGGTTTAGCATCCTGTTTCTTAAATAGGTGTCTAAGAGCTGAGTGATCAGTGTGTACGATCGTCTTTGATAATACCAGATAGGATTAGAATTTTTCTAAAGCAAAGACTACAGCCATAAGTTCTTTTTCAGTAATTGTATTGTTTTGCTGAGCTACATTGAGAGTTGTGCTTGCAAAGTATATCGGATGAAAATTTCTACCTTCTTTATGACCTAAGATTGCTCCGACTGCGAAATCACTTGCATCACACATGAGTTCAAAAGGAAAACTCCAGTTTAGGCTTACGATCACAGGAGCACATATGAGCTTTTATTTTAATATCTTGAATGCATTTCGACATTCGTCATTGAATTCGAACGGAGTATCTTTTTCGAGTAACTTGGTGAGAGGACAGGCGATTTTTGAGAAATCTTTAATGAATCTTTGGTAGAAACTGGCATGTCCTAGAAAGCTTCTAATACCTTTGATATTAGTGGGTGGTGGAAGTTTAGAGATTACTTCGATCTTTGCTTTGTCGACTTTAAGACCTGCTTCAGAAACCTTGTGTCCAAGCATAATTCCTTCTTTAACCATAAAGAGACATTTTTTCCCAGTTAAGGACAAGATGTGCATCTTTGCAACGTTGAAGCATTTTATCGAGGTTGTTTTAATAGTGGTCAAAAGAGCTTCCAAAGACGGAGATATCGTCCATGAATACTTCGACTGATTCTTCGATCATGTCATGAAATATAGCCAACATGCACATTTGGAAAGTAGCTGGAGCATTACATAAACCGAAAGGCATTCATTTTAATACCTAAAAATGTAAACTAAAATTTCAAACTAAATAAAGAAAAAGTGCAGAAAATTATTAAAATTAAAAGCCCTAATTTTTATCTTTTTATAAAAGTTTTAATTAAACTATATTTAAACCTAACCCTAACTATTAATTAAAAACGTAATAATACTAATTAAAAAACTAACTTCGGGACTAACTGTTGAAAATGACTCTTAAGGACTAACGGTGCTAAAAACATTTAAAGGGCAAGGATATAACTGGAGGGGAAAACAAATAAAACAGAAAAATTACAGGAATGGTCCCTGAGGACTTACCCCGACAACAAACTAAGTCCAATTATAAACCTTAAATTCCTATAAAGTGCTTATCACTAAAAACTTAAAGAGCTAAGTTGTAAGGAAGCTAGGGAGAACTATTTTAACTAAAAAGCACTATGGTACTGATACTCAAAGATAAGCTCTAATAAAGAGCTTCTTAAAAAGCTGTTACAGAAATGGGGTTTGCTATGTTTTACTAATACAGCTATGGATATAGCTCAAATTAAGCTTATTGTGAAAAAGGAAAAGTGTTCTAAGAAGCTTATGATGTGCTTATACTATGATTGCAAAGAAATCTAAGCTAGAAATACTTTTAAGCAGCTAAAATTGAGCATGAACTAAGTAAACTCAGAAAATAAAAAAATGAAATGAAAAAAGAAAAAAAAAAAAAAAAAAAAATAAAAAAAAAAAATTAAGCAAGATAGCTCAAAATCCAAATGTGCTTAAAAGCGTAAAAAAGCTACACTAGGACTCATAGATCTTAAAGGACTTATTAAATATTATAATCTATCTAATTATAGCTTAAAATTCTAGATCCATAAGCTATAATTAACAAATTAATCCTTAAAATTCTAAGTACTGTTTTTGGCTTTGTTAACTTTTTGAAAGCAAAAAAAGCTATGTAAATAAGCTTGAAAATGTAATCTAAGACTTGTTCGTATTAAGCTATAGCTAGACTTGTAAAAATGCTTAAAAGGATAAGGCTATAAATCCTACAATTACTGGCTTAATTGATGTTTTGAAATATTCAGCAGTACTAACATACTTAGTACTGCTTTTGCAAGTCTTATTTTAAACGCGCGAGATTAAGCTAAGAAAATCATGCAGAAGTAAATTACAAATAAAACCTAAACCATTTTAAGCCTATATCTAGATTACTTTTCTATCTTGAATTTAAAATACCTAAATCCTACTTTTACTCAAGCTAAAATTATGCAAAGGTTAGCTGTACTATCTTGTGAAAAACAGTACTAACTTTTTTGTTAGTTCTAGTAGTGTAAAGTATCTGCAGTACTAATCTAAACTTAGTACTGGTGCCCTTGCACAAGCTGTAACAAAACCAAGGTTGTAGTTTCCTACGGGAAAATCCTGCACTAAAACACACTCAAATAGAGTGTTTAAATAAAGTCCAAGCAAGATCTAAGCCTTAAGGGCTTTGGATCACAGTTTTACAAGCAAACTCAAAGGGAAAAATCCCCTGGTGCACAGACGAGCTTATTAAGCCATAAAATCATTAATAACTTAATCTAAAACCTTAAATCTACTCGAAAAACCTTATCATTATAACAATCATACTATCCAAAAGAAATCACAAACTGCATTTGGACTTTTAGAGGCAAACTAGCTTAAACCAAACACTACTTTAAGACTAAGACATTTATGATTTACGCTACTAAGTTTTGAAATCCAGTAAACAAGTGCTTGAATACAAGATAATTACAGATTTAACTACTTTTATAAGACATGATTTAACAACTAAATAGCGTATATATATGAGACTTAAGCTATTTTACTATATTTTTGGTTTTTAGAGGTTTTTTAGGACAATATATTGAATGAATCTATGATTTAAACTAGAAAATTGAAAACAGATATAAACAACTAGAAGATTGAGCTTAGATAAAACTCACATATGCACTTAATAACCAAAGAGAATAGCAAATAGCAGATATAAACTATAGCAAGCAATATATATCATTATTTAAATCTAGAATTAAAGGGGAAAATGAAAGAGAAAACTTACAAACTCCTCTAGCTAAAACAAGTGTACCAATAAAGGCAAGCTCCAAGCTCCCCTAGTTATTTAGATATAAGCTAGAGTAAAGTCCTTGGATCTCTTCCAAATTAAGTCCCCTCTCCAAAAAGCATCATATGCCAATGAGATTCCATGATAGTTAAACTGATTTAAGGTTTAGGTAGGATTAATACTGTATTCAATATAGCTCTATTCAGCTTATTGACTGAAAGAGCTCTTAAATGTGCATTATTACGGCTTATTGAGACACTTAGCTTATTAAGAGAGTTTATGAAAAAAGGAACTTTGAGAGATTAAGAAAAACTGAATTTCATTAACAAAAGTTACTGATTACATTACTTGGAAAGGAGATTACAAAACATTTTAAGGAAAATTACATTTAAAAAAAATACAAAATTTAAGCTAGACTAAATTACTAAAAAACTTCGATATCGTGTGTGTGAGAAGTGAGGCCTATTTATAGTGCTGAAAGAAGCTTCTAGGATTTCTTGCCCTGCTCTCCAATCTTTCAATCTAAAAAACATTCCTTTCTTCAATCATCCAAGCATCAATTGTGGCCGTTTGATCAAGCTGTGGACACCTGAAGATTACCAGCGTGTCATTCCATTGATGTGACGTTTGTGCTTCTTTTGTGAGTATTTTAGTGCAAAAACCCACATAAATTTGTGCTTTCACCATTGTTGACGTGGCCTTTGATTGGGAGAGGGATACTTAGAGCATTGATTTGACTAATCTCTCCCTGCCATCTTGTAAACGATCACTTGAATTGACCTAAGCACCCTTTAATTTGAGAAACCCCTTTGATTTAAGTAAAAGGTAACTTTGGGGAAGACGGGAAGGTCTGTGAATAGTAACTTTTGGCGCCCTTATTTCGACAGTTAAAACTGTTGGACTTTGGGGAGTTTGCACAAATGGTCCTTCTCTTTCTTTCCTCTCTTTCTAGTTATAAATGACTTTCGGGATTTGCAAGATTGGTCCTTGTGGTTATTATAAAAGGAAATTGGCTAGGGTTTTGGCTTCGGCTTTGTACTCTTCTGATTCTCAGTGGCGTGTTTGCCCGCTTTTGAACTCGTTTTATTGTGATTTTGACTTAGCCGTACCTGCACACAACAAAACCAAATAATACAAGCACATTTTTTTATTTTCTGCCAGTTTTGGTCTGTTTTGGTTTAAGTGGGTTATTTGAGGCATAAATGGAATGTGTATTATACACATTATCAAAATTCCCCAAAATTCCTCACGCAATATCACATGCCTTATAACCAAATACCTCGAAACTTCCAAAAACTAAACCTTTGAAAATAGTAGCATAAGAGTTTTGTTTGAGAAGATAGAGATCACAAGTTATAAAACACCCGACTTCCCATTTTCTAAGATTTTTCTCTTTTTATGATTTTTCTTGATAATTAACTACCTAACTACAACTTATTTGTGTTGACATAATGTATTGTTTTCATTACCTTATTGGTAACTTTTAGGATCATAGAACAAAAAGCACAATTAAGTGTCTAAGATGATAACAAACTTAATCATCCCCGATTTTCACTTTTCCCATCTAGCTTAAAAATAAGATCACTGTGAACTTGAAGCTAAGATGCGAAGATTATACTTATAATTACAACTGTGTATTCTCCTTTCCCGACATAAATATATATTAAGGTGAGTGTGTTCAAATTAATTTAAACCATTAAATCCACATATTAGATAGTTGAATCCCGACCAAGCTTTACACATGGGCCTTTTGGGCTAATATGTTAATCACTTTAGAAATAATCACAAATCAAAGCAAACAAAAACCTCACTTAGCTAAGTCATCGTTAGTTCACTTGTCCTATGAATACTTTCTTCTCTTGCGATCCCACGTCATCGGGTAAGTGCTAAGGCTTTTGACACCCCATTCGGATAATACTAACCGAAATGTATGAACTTTCGATGAAAAACCCTTGTAGACTTTTGCAAATCTTAGCTCAAAAAGAATACCTTGGTTTTAGAAAATGAAACTTTTACTATTTATGTTCTTAACTTTGCAAACTTTATTATTTCTATCTACTTTATTGGGTATGAATTGGTATCACTTTTCTTTGCGACAGACACATCGGCCTCGCCTCCACGACAAGAGCTCGGCGTACCTTATTATGATATCAACCTAAATATTACAAACTCCACCTTATCTTTCGATGTCACATCGGGAGGGCGCACGAAAATGCCATGTATTTTATTGCGATGGGTTGTTTATTAATTATTAACACTTAAAGGTTTGATAACTTGCATCCTTTTTATCACTACATTTTTTTATTATAGTAAAAATTTCGTTATTTTAGAAAACCAAAGTATATATTACTTGAAAACTTAATATTTTATTTACCAACGATATTTGTTTTCATCATCGATATAAGCTTTCTTTTTCTCATGAATTTGTTGATTAGATTTTATGATTAAAACTCTACAATTGCAAAATTTAAAGAGAACACGTATAAATTAATCATTTTAAGAGCTTCGTGGGAAGAAAAATCACAAGTTGTTTCTTTTAAGCCTTAAGTTTTCCAAATATACTTGGTTTAGCATCCTAATTGTTAAACAACACCTCATCATCTTTATTCTTTACAAATGAAATTTTGCATTACTTAGCCTAATATTAATCCAATTGGCATATTTAAAATCTACTTGAGATTAGCACATGTCTTCATTTACTATCAGATTTCAAAGTCTAGCATGTTTAAAGTCTACATCATGAGACTAGAAAAACTATCATTCATTAATTGTTAAGGAAGATAAGCTTGAACTCTACACGTAGGATCGGTGGTCAAAATTACTTACTGATTCTCAGCCAACGGAAACCATACATTTTTTGTCTTAACACTTTTTTTTTATATTGTCATAACTTAAATAACAAGACTGAAAATTTAAAATTTTTGGTATTTTTGTGGGAAAACGGGTATGTGTGGACAAAACAATAAGCAAGCAACATATAAATCGATAGATTCCCTTTCCCAAACTAAAATGAAACATTGGTCCTCAATGTTTAAAAGTCGGGCTCTCTAGTAAATCTAAGCCGTTTATGAATGTAGCTAAGAATAACGTTATGTGTATGATGATAAGGATATGGATTTCCCCAAACTAATTTCACACAAAAGATGAGAAGCTTCGAGTTAGATCGGGAAAAAATCAATCGGGAACACGAGAGGGCTTCATTGAATTTGTTGGGAGAATCCGCAAAAAATTCACAACAAACAGCCAAACAAACAACGAGGAAATCGGAAAGGTACAGCCTATCTCAACACAACACATTTGAGAAGAAAAATAGAAAGAAAATAGTAAGGATAAGCATAGGGTGTGAACTCCCACGATAGCGGCTTGTTTTTTATTACCGTAGTCGCAAGGCTTGACTCGATCCCTGAATTTGAGTTGTTCCTTAGGAAAAGTCTGGAGGTCCGGGATATCCAAATGGGTGGTGGTGATTCCCCTCTTATAGTAGTCTTTAAGACGGTGCTGTTGACTTTGAAATTAGAACCATCGGCATGAGACAACTTGGTTGTGCCATAAGGGTAAACTTCAGTGATTGTGTAAGGTCCGGACCATCAGGACTTGAGCTTTCCTGAGAAAATCTTTAATCGGAGTTGAAAAAGAAAGGACTTGATCACCAACATTGGAAGATTCGATTACTATTATTTCTTGGAATCGTTGTGTTCTTTGTCTTCTCCTTGTTAGATTAACGATTTCTATAAGCTTGATCAGAAGATCGTTAAGTTCATGAGTTGTAGCTTTCGATGATCGCCTGCGGTCTTTATCGAAGTTGGCATGTTGAGAGCCCATATTGCTTTGTGTTCTAGCTCTAACTGGTATATGACACGCTTTTCCATAGACTAACTTGTAAGGAGTACATCCAATTGGAGCTTGGTAAAGCGGTACTCTAAAAGCCCATAATGATCATCTAACTTGTCGTCCATGAGGCACGGTTTTCTTTCCGAAGTCCTCTTCTATAATTCTTTTAAGACCGTGATTCGTGACTTCAACTTGACTTACCGTTTGGAGGATGGTATGAGTTGAAAGGACAATGGGGGACCACCATATTTAAGGTCATAACTTTATCAAATTTGTCGTTACAAAAATGGGTCCCACGATAGCTTATGATTGCTCTTCGGCACCGAAATCGGTGAGTAAAGGGATTTTAGAATTTAACAACTAACCTGCATCGGTGGGTAGGGAGCGCTTTCGCTTCAACCCACTTGGAAGATATGTTCGACGGATACTAGAATATATGTGTTTCCCCTTAGATGACGGGAACAGGTCCATAAAAATCGATACCCCAAACATCGGAATATTACAACTCTTGATTTGCATTTTGATGGCAATCTCATCACGTTGAGTGATTTTGCCTTGTCTTTGACAAGCATTCACAAGATTTGATCAATAGTAGGCATTCCATTATAAATGGTAGCAAAGAAAACGGCATCAAAAATCTTCTTGGCGGTTTTTAAAGTTGGCTCCGTAGTGTCCCCCGTGTGGGTCCACTGTGACAAGCTTCGAAGAATTTCGAGAGCTTCTCTTTGCCTTTACACAACCTTTCGGGTTATTTGTACCGCACATGTCTTGGATAATGAAAAGGGTCATCCATAGAAATTATGTATTACGTCTTTAAAGAACTTGGTTTTTCTCTTGACGTTGACATCCGTTTTTAATGAATTTCCCCGCGAGGTAGTTAGCAAAATCGAGCGAACCTCGGGGTTACTTGGGTCTTTGGAAGTTAACACATTTAATGTCTCTAAAGGAAAAGTCTCGGTAATTCTTTTGGATCAAAGTATTTTCGTAGGGTTTTCAGACGAGAGAGGTGATCAGGCTGGCATGTTTTAAGCTTACTTTGGTATCGATAACTTTAAATATCAAATTCTTAAAGAAGTAAGACCATCGAAGCAATCGTTGTTTGGCATATTTCTTGTTTGAATAGAGATCATTTCTAAGCGGCGTGGTCCGTGTAAAACAACACTCTTGTCGATGATTAAGATATGATCGAATACTCACAAATGCATAAACAATGCAAGCATTCTCTTTTTCGGTTGTTGTGTATACGTTTTGCTTCAGTAAGTCGTTTCTTGCTAGCATAATGAATTGGTCGGAAAAGCTTCTCAAGCTTTGTCCTAGAACCGCACCGAATTGCATAATTCATTGCACTCGGCACATTGATTTCAAAGGTTGGTCCCAAATTTGGGCAATGGAATGGTGATTTACGGTTCGAATCTTTTTCAATGTTGGAAAGGCTAGAATGCAATCTTCCGGAAAAAAAATGAAGGGAGTGTTCTTTTAGAGGATGGGTCATGGTTTTTGGTCGAGTGATTTTGGATAATAGTCTTTGATAATAATCTTCGATAGAATCCAGCATGCCGAGGAGAAAATTTCGAATTCCTTTGACGGTCGTTAGATGAGGAAGCTTAGAAATTACACATTTATGGCTCTCATCGACTTCAAATTCCTTTTTAGAGATTCTTCTGTCTTAAAACCAATGCCCTATCATTTAACAATGATATGGCCTCTTTCCCTATTTGAGTGCTAATTTGGTGTCTTTCTACCTTTTAAGCATTTTATCTAAATTGCAAGGCTCGAGGAAAGAATCGTCCAAACATATCTGAATAAATGTCCATAAACTCCATCGTTTTTTATCTATCATGTCGTGCCATATATGGCCATCATACATCGTTGGAAAGTTCCGGGTGCATTACACAAATCCAAATGGCATACGACGGTACGCGGTACGTTCCGTTTCATGAGCACGTGAAAGTAGTTTTCTCTTGATCTTTAGCATAAGTTGGGATTTGATAACCAATACCCTGAAATAACATTAAAAAAATACAATAAAATTCGTTGCGGCTATTCGCGCTTAACATTTGGTCCTATGAATGGTAATGGAAACGGGTCTTTACACAGTTGCTTCGTTTTTAAACTTTCGATATCGATGCAATACTCTCACTTCCCGTGACTAATCTTGTAGGCACCAATCATTTCTTCATCTGTGACATCGGTCATACCACCTTTTTTGGAACACAATGGACTGGACTAACCCATGGACTATCTGAAATGTATAAATCAATCTGCGGTGTCATAGAAGGTTTTCTACTTCTTTCTTGATTGGACGTTGTGGATTTTTGGGTTAACCCTCCTTTGATCGTGGATACTTGAAGCGTTGGTTATCATCTTTAAGAGGATTTTTTGTGAGAGCAAACTTCTGGATCTATGCCTACGGATATCAGAAAAGTTTCAAGCAAATAATTGCTTGTTTTGGTTTTTCATAACATGAATAAGTGTGGTCTTGTGCATCTATGGCTCAAATCTTTTGAGATTATTACTGGAAGTTTGTTATTTTTCTTTAAGAAGCTTACTCGAGTAGCGGAGGTAAATTTTAAGCTCGACTCTTCTGGGAATTTCATCTTTGGTTCAAGTGGAAGATTCTTTTGGGTTCTCAACAACTTTAAGATCTTTTTGAATTCCGGGATAGTAATCTCCTTGGTCTGGTGAAGGTAATGGATCATTTGTTGAGAAGTACTAGAAGAATGAGAATGTCACCTAGGATCGTAGTAGTAGCATTTTGAGTTTTTGTTTTTTTTCATTGTTTTTCTGTTTATTTGTTTTATTTTCTGCTTTTTGTTTTGGAATTTTTTTTATTTTTTTTTTGTTTTTGATTTTTTGTTTGTGTATTTTTGTTTTGTTGGGTTTTTGTTTGGAAGGTTTTTTTTTTTTGTTGATTTTTTTTGTTTTTTGTGTTGTTTGTTTGGATCTTATTTGTTGATTGAATTGTTTTTTGGATTGTTTTGTATTGGTTTGTTTTGTGTTTGTTCTATTTTTGTTTGTTTTGTTGGTAAATTTCTTTTTTTTTTTTTTTAATTTTTCCTTTTTTTTTTATTTTTGTTTGTTGTTTTTTTTTTTTTGTTTTGTGTCTTTGTTTCTTTTTTTTTGTTTTTGTTTTTGTTTTTTTTTTTGTTTTTTTTTTGATGTTTTTTTTTTTTTGTTTTGTCTTTGTTCTTTTTTTGCTTTTTTTTTTTTGAGTTTTTTATTGTTGTTTTTTTTGTTGTTTTTCTTTTTGTTTTTTATTTTGCTGTTTGTTTGTTGTTTCTTTTTTTGTTTTTTTTTTTTTTTTTTGTTTTGTAAATTTTCTTTGACATTTTTTTGTTTATTGTTTTTTTATTTTTTGTTTTGTTTTTGCTTTTGTTCTTCTTTTGTTGTTTGTTGTTGTTTTTTTTTTGTTTTTGTGTCTTTTGTTTTTGTTTTTTTTTTTTGTTTTTTTTTGTTTGTTGCTGTTTTGTTTTTTTTTTTTTGTTTTTTTTGTTTTGTGTTCTTTTTTATTGTGTTTTTTCTTTTTCTGTTTTTTAATGTTTTTGGTTTTTTGTTTGATTTTGTTGTTTTTGTTGTTGTTTTGTTTTGTTTTTTTTGTTGTTTTTTTTGATTTTTTTTGTTTTATTGTTGATTTTTTGTTGTTATTTTTTTTTTTTTTTTTTTTTATGTTTGATTTTCGCATTTCTTTTTTTTTTTGTTTTTTTATTTTTTGTTTGTGTCTTTTTTGTTGTTTTTTGGTTGAATTTTTTTTGTTTTTTGTTTTTGTGTTTTTTGTATGGGTTGTTTTGATTGTTTGCGATGTTTTTGTTTGTGTGTTTGTTTTTTTTTCTGTGATTTTGTGTGCTTGATTTCTTTTTTTTTTTTGCTTTGTTTTTCCTTTTTTTTTTTGTTTTTTTTTGTGTTTTGTTGTTTGTTTGTTGTGTGTTTTTTTTTGATTGTTTTATTTTTTTCTTTGTTTTGTCTTTTTTTCATTGTTTTTTTTTTTTTGTTTTTTTTTTTTTTGTTTTGTTTTTTTTGTTTTTTTTTGTATTTTGTTTTTTTTGTTGTTGCTGTCTTCTTTATTTTTGTTTTCTTTTTTTGTTTTTTTTTTTTTATTTTTTGAGCTTTTTTTTTTTTTTGCTGTTGTGTGTTTTTTTTGTTTTTTTTGATTTTGTTTGTTTTTTTTGATTTTTATTTTTTTTTTTGTGATTCTTGATGTTTGTTTTTATTTTGTTTTTTTTTTTGCTGATTTGTTTTTGTTTTGTTTTTTTTTTTTTTTTTTCTTCTTGTTTTGATGTGGTGTTTTTTTTGATTTTTGATTGTTTTTGTTTTTTTGTTTTTTTTTTTGTGTTGTATTTTTATTTTGTTTTTTGTTTCTGATTTTATGTTTGTTTTTTGTGTTGATCTGTTATTGATTATTTTTTTATTGATTTTTTTCGTTTCTTTGATTGGTAGTTTTGTTGTTTTTTTTTGTTTCGTGTTTTTTTTTGTATCTTCTTTTTTTTTTGTTTTATTGTTTTTTTTGTTTTTGTTTTATATTGTTGTTTATTTTTGTCTTTGTTTGTGATTGTTTGTTTTTTTTTTTTTTGTTTTTTTTGCTATCTTTGTTTTTATTTTTTTTTTTTGTTTTTTGATTTTTTGTTTTTGTTTTTTATTTTCTTTGTTGATTTTTTGTTGATTATTTTTCTTTTGTTCTTTGTATGTTTGTGTTTTTTTTTTTTTTTTTTGTTTTTTGTGTTGTTTTTGTTTTTTTTGTTTTTGTGTGTTTGTTTTGAATTTTTTGTTTTTTTTTTGTTTTTTTGTTTGTGTTGTTTTTTTTTTTTTTTTTTTTTGTTTTATTTTTTTTCTGTTCTTTTTGTTGTTTTTTTGTTTTTGAAAAACTGGTGATAATGGTTCATCATTCGATTGCTATGAAAGCATCGGCTTCTTCAATGTGTAGTAAAAATCACTTTCATCAAATGGATGGTGAGTGTTGGAGATGAAGTAGAAACAATTGGATTCGTAAGTACGGAGGAAGGATTGTTGTACAGACAACGGAATCGGAAAATCCAAGATTACTTCTTGTGAGTACTCTTCACAAGTGACATCGATTCGAGATCTAACTTTCTTTATGATTCGAGATTTTGTATGAAATGGAAGGTTGCATCACACATTTAAGGTGGTATCGATTGATCATCATTCCTAAGAGTAATCTCTCTTCGTAAACATCGATTAAAGAATGAGGTCATAGAAGGGTCGCCGAGTATCATCGGTTCTCGAGGCTTGGCTATAAAATCAGGCACAACAAAATGTCTGCTGGGAAAGTGTAAAACTTCCCTACTTTTACAAAAATCATTTTCAAGCGACCACCGGTTTGGTTTGGAAATTGTACGGTCGGCTAATTCTAATACCATTTTTGTTTCGGTTAGGCTCTGAGAGTTGAATCTTTTTCCAGAATGGATAAAGGCATCGAGTTGAATTGCACCTAAAATCTGCAAGGGGCTATGTAACTTATCGAACTCTGATAAAAATCCACATGGGAATGAGAAATCAACCGGGGTTCACCTAGCTTTTCTGTGAAGCTTTTAAGGACACCGGATACAATTTTCATTCAACGGTGTTGTTGGTTAAATCAATTCAACTTATCTTTGTTATATTTACATCTTTTTAAACATCGGAGCAAACTTTGCATCATGAATGAGCTGCATTAGTCGAAACTTAGCTCAAAATGAAGATTACGGAAGATTTCCATAAACTTTGAAGCTAGAACATCATCCTTTTCACGAATTTTTTCTTTTGCAAGTCTTGAAGGGTAAGGCAAATTAGGTTTAGCTTTGTTAGCAACAAAAGAAGGTTCTTCGATTGGTTCTTTGTCTTTGGTTTGTTCTTGGACCAATTGAGGTTGGATGTCTTTGGTGCTTGGTAGCTCCGTATCCTTTGTCACCTCACTTTCCTTTTCCACCACGGCGGGTGGATCGGGAGGTCCATCGTATGAAACACCACATACGAGTTGTAATTGCCTTGGCTTCATTTCGTGGGTTTGGAATAATGGTATTGCGAGGTAATAGAACTTAAATCTTGAGTTTGTGGGTTGGTATTAACTCCTAATATCAATCTTGGTACAAATGGCTTGTTAACAAACTGTACATCATTTGCCATTGGATTTTGCATCCTTGATTTTGATTGTGCCTCATTCTTTAATATCGCATCGTTTGCTTTGACGTAGCTTTCAAAATCCATTTTCAAAACACTATTTGTTGGAGGTTGGTAAGGTAAGACTTGATTAATTGGTGGTTGATTGGTTGGTGTTTGGTATGGTGGAGCTTGATAAACTTGATTTTGGTTGTTTTGACGGTTTTGATTAAGTTTGTTCCACGGTTTGGTTGTAATTAGAATTGTTCCTTGATAACGGTTGTGGTTGGTTGGACGTTCGGTTGATTGAAAACCCGGTGGTCTCATTTGACTTAGCCAAATTGGAAGGTGGTTTCTTTGGAGAAATTTACCAAACACTGAGCCGGTTTGGTTGAAATTGTTGGATGTTTGTCTTGAAAACATGGGAAAAACTCGTTTCCACCTCGTGTTAATCGGCAATGGTTTAAATGATGATTTGATCGCCACAAGTGTCACATTTACTTCCTCAACTGCTTTGACGGGTGCCAGGCGTAGTAAAACTAATGCTTTTCATTTGATTCCATCATTTGATCATCCTTGATAGTCATCTTCTCCTGAGTGCAGCGGTATTTGTTGCATATCGAAAGATTATTAGAGGTGAAGAATTAGAAAGAGAGCATACGTACTCCACTTTTGAATAATTAGCACGAATTCTAGTGTAAACGAACTTTTGACTTGCTTTCAATAATTGCTAAACCACTTGAGGCGATCTTGTATATGAAATTGCAACTGCTTGAGAATCTAAGCATCTTGATCGTTTTGAATTTAAAGATTGTAAAAAGGATCGAAGTTGAGTTGTAGTTTCGAGAAGCATGGTGTGGACATGGACGAAGGAGTCCTGTTAAATCGTTCCATGTTCGTTGGGTTCTTGGAAAAAAAATTGGTGGATTTTGTTTCGGAGGTAAGTTGTTTTCGATGAGGGAAGAATTGGTTTATGAAATTTTGAAACAAGGTCGTCCCATGTGAGAGTGTATCTAGGGTTTCTTTCTAACCAATCTCGGCTTCACCGTCTAGAGAAAAAGGGAAATCAAAAGCTTACCGAATTCAGTGTTCGGAATTATGGATGTTCTAAACGTTGAGTGACCTTGTTAAAAATCGAGGTGATTGTGAGGGTCTTGTCTACCGTAAACTTATTACTTTGCACAAGATTGATTAACGGTTGCTAAGCTCGAAATTGTTAGGATTGATTGGTGGAGATAACTTATAGCATCTTCATACACTCGATGGGCTACTTGTAACATTGGGGCCATTGTTCGATTGTCGGCCATGGGACATACGTTTGTTCAACAATTGGTTCCTACCGGAATTATTTTGTTGTTGTCGACGTTCCTTCGTGATTGCGAACGATGTGTGGCCATAAAAAGAAAAACTAATTAAAAAGCAAAACTTTACACTATTTTTTTTTCAATGAATTTTAACGGTTACACGAAAGAGACTTAAACCAAATAATCAACTACTTCACGGTAGCTCTTGAAAATTGCTTTTCAAGGTGAGCCGTACTTGGTAGAGACACAAAAGGCAAGTGTTAAATCTTTAGTTCGATTTGGGAACCAACAAGTTCACCGGAAATTGAAATGATAACACCTCCGTTGAGAATGTTATATTTTGGTATTTTTACCAATTGGTGATTTTTATTTCTTAATTAAAAAGGAAGATTTTTTTTATATTTTTGATTTTTTTATATATATTTTTTTATCTTTTACTTATACTAAAAAGAAAAGGAAAATATATTTTTTTACTTTTTATATTTTATAATTTTTTTTGGATTTTTGAATTATAAAACAAAATTGAAACTTTCTAAGTCGAAAGGATCTTCAAACCAAATCAACAAACACAAAACGTAGGAATCGTAAACACTTAGGTCACCGGGCAACAGGACACCAAAAATGATTCGTTGTTTTGTATACTATATAAATAGATAATAATAATACTACTTAGGTAAATTCCAAATATTAACCTTTTGACCAAGGTAAAATGGTCAAGACTTACAAAAATATAGATAAATTTATAATATTCGTAGATTAAACGGGTAAGTATGATACCCGGGTCGTTTCCCCAACGATAGTGAAACTGAAACCACGTATCTTAGTTCGGATTCTGATTTTGAATGAAATAAAGTATTTTGGATAAGCATTTCGACTTAATTAGAAGCAACAAATGACGACAATTAAGCAAGTAAACAAATTTTAATTCCTAAAAATGTAAACTAAAATTTCACTAAATAAAGAAAAATTGCCGAAAATTATTAAAAATAAAAGCCCTAATTTTTATCTTTTTATAAAAGTTTAATTAAACTAATTAAAACCTATCCCTAACTATTTAATTAAAATTTAATAAACTAATTAAAAAACTAACTTAGGGACTAACTATGAAAAAGACTTAAGACTAACGGGCTAAATCATTTAACGGGCAAGGATTAACTAGAAAACAACTAAAATGGAAAAATTACAAGAATGGTCCCTGAGGCCTAACCCCGACAACAAACTAAGTCCAATTATAAGCTTAAATTCTAAAAGTGCTTATCACTAAAAACTAAAGGGCAAAGTTGTAAAAGGAAGCTAAGGGAGAACAATTTAGACAAAAAGCCACAGATGGTCTGTAACTCAAATTATAAGCTCTAAAAAGAGCTTTTATAAGCTGTTACAGAAAATAGGGGTTTGGGCTATGTTTTACTAAAAACAGCTTATTTATAGCTCAAATTAAGCTTATTGTTGAAAAAGGAAAAGTGTTCTAAGAAGCTTATTTTGATGTGCTTATCACTATGATGCAAAGAAATCTAAGCTAGAGATACTTTAAGCTGATAATAATTGAGCTATGAAACTAAGCAAACATCAGAGAAAATAAGCAAGATAGCTCAAAATCCAAAGGAGTTAAAAGCTTAAAAAAGCTAAATAGACTCTAGACTTAAAGACTTATTAAACTACTTATAATTATTAATAAGCTATAAATCTTAGATCCATAAGCTAAATTAACAAATTAAAACCTTAAAATTCCTAAGTACTGTTTTTGCTTTTTAACTTTTTGACAGCAAAAAATAAGCTATGTAAATAAGCTTAGAAAATGTAATCTAAGACTTGTTCGATATTAAAGCTATAGCTAGACTTTAACATGCTAAAAGATAATAGCTATTATTTCCTACAATACTGGCTGAAATTAAGATTTGAAATACAGAGTACTAACTAACTTTAGTATTACTGATGCAAAGTTCTTATTTTAAACTGCTGGAGATAAGCTAAAGAAAATAAGCAGTAATTTAAAACTAAACCTAAACTTATTAAGCTATATCTTGATTACTTCTTTCTTGAATTTTAATAAGACCTTAAATTCCGACTTTTATCTAGACTAAAAATTAAGGCCTCAAAGGTTAGCAGTACTAACTTGTGAAAAACTATATTACTGACTTTTTAGTTAGTACTAGGTAGTGTAAAGTATCAGCAGTACTAAATATATTAGATATATGGTGCCCCTTTTGCACAGCTGTAAACCAAGAGTGTAGGTTTCCTAAGGGAAATCCTGCACTAAAACACACTCAAATAGAGTGTTTAAACAAAGTCCAAGCAAGATCTAAGCCTTAAGGGCTTTGGATCACAGTTTTACAAGCAAACTCAAAGGGAAAAATCCCCTGGTGCACAAGCGAGCTTATTAAGCCATAAAATCATTAATAGCTTAAACTAAAACCTTAAATCTACTCAAAACCTTATCAATTATAATCTATTCAAACCTATCCAAAAGAAAGCACAAACTGCATTTGACTTTTAGAAGGCAAACTAGGCTTAACCAACACAAATTTACGCTAAGAATTTATGATTAGCTACTAGTTTGAAATCCAGTAAACATGGTAATACTGATATTAACAGATTTAAACTACTTTAAATAAGCTGGAATAACAACTAATTAAGCAATCTATATGAGGATTAAGCTATTTTACTATATTTTTGGTTTTTTAGAGGTTTTTTTTAAGACATAATATGAAGATCTATGATTTATAACTAAGAAAATTGAAAACAGATATAACAATTAAGAGATTTAGCTAGATAAAAACTCAAAAATAAGCACTATTATGCAAAGTGAATAAGCAATATTAGCAGTTCTAAAAAATAGAGCAATAGAATATCTGTATTAAAAACTAGAATTAAAGGAAATGAAAGAGAAACTTACCAAAACTCTTAGCTAATCAAGAGTCCAATAAAGGCAGTAAAAGCTCCCTAGCGTATCTAGTTAAGACTAGAAGTAAAGTCCTTGGGTATCTCTTCCAAGTTAAGATCCCCTTCCAAAAGCTCAATATCAATGAGATCATGATAGATTAACATGATTTAGGTTTAGGTAAGATTAATACTGAATTCAATAAGCTCTATTTCAGCTTATGTTGAAAGAGCTTTAAATTTGAGCTTATTTAGCTTATTGAGACACTTGATTATTAAGAGAGTTTATGAAAATGGAACTTTGAGAGAATTAAGATAAATTGAATTTCATTAACAAAAGTTTCTGATTCTCATTACTTGGAAGGAAGATTACAAAAAACATTTTAAGGTAAATTAATTAAGAATACGAATTTAAGCTTGGCTAAAATTTACTAAAAAATAGATATAGTGTGTGTGAGAGTGTGGCCTTTTTATTAGTCCTGAAAAAAAGTTCTAGGATTTCTTGCCTGCTCTCAATCTTTCATCTCACCATTCATTTTCTTCAATCATTCCAAAGCATCAATTGTGGCGTTTGATCAAGTGTGGACTCCTGAAGATTGCCAGCGTGTCATTCCATTGATGTGACGTTTGTTGCTTCTTTGTGAGTATTTTAGTGCTCAAAATAACCCACATAAATTTTGCTTTTCACCTTTGAGGACGTGGCCTTTGATTGTGAGAGGATAGTAGAGCATATGATTTAACTTATACTCTCCCTGCCCATCTTGTAAACGATCACTTGAATTGACCTATTCAACCCTTTTAATTTGAGAAAACCCCTTTGATTTTGATGTAATAGGTAACTTTGGGACGACGGCGTGAATAGTTTACTTTTTGGCGACCCTTGTATTTCGACAGTTCAAATGTTGGGACCTTTGGGGGAGTTTTGCACAAGTGGTCCTTCTCTTTCTTTCCTCTCCTTTCTGGTGAGATATAACTTTTGGGTATTTGGCAAGATTGGTCCTTGTGGCTTCATAAAAGAGAAGTGGGCTAATGTTTTTGGCTTCGGCTTTGTACTCTTCTGATTCTCGTGTCCGTGCTTGCCCGTTTTTGATTGTTTTCTTGTGATTTTTGACTTATCCGTACCTGCACACACAAAACAAACCTACAAGCATATTTTTGCCATTTTTGGTCTGTTTTGGGTTTAATTGGGTTATTTTAGGCATAAATGGATATGTGTATTCTACACTTATCATGGTGGAAGTTTAGAGATTACTTCGATCTTTGATTTGTCGACTTCAAGACCTGCTTCGAAAACCTTGTGTCCAAGCACAATTCCTTCTTTAACCATGAAAATGGACAATTTTTCCCGTTATATGGACAAGATGTGCACTTTGCAACGTTGAAAGATTTTTATCAAGGTTGTTTTAATAGTTTGATCAAAAAGAGCTTCCTAAGGACGGATAAATCGCCATGAATACTTTGACTGATTCTTCGATCATGTTCATGAAATATAGCCAAAATGCACATTTGGAAAGTAGGCTGGAGCATTACATAAACGATAAAGGCATTGCCTAGAAGCTATTGTACCAAAAGGACATGTGAAAAGTTGTTTTTCTTAGTGCATAGGTTCGATTGGTATTTGTAAAATATCCTGAAAATTCATCGAGGAAACAAAGTATTTATTTTTCTGCGAGTCTTTCTACATTTGGTTCATAAACGACAAAGGGAAATGATCTTTTGCAGTTGCTTCAATGATTTTTCGATAGTCAATACATACTCTCCAACCTTTAACAGTTCTTGTTGGGACAAGTTTATTTCTTTCGTTAGTAACAACTATAATACCACCTTTCTTTGGTACACAGTGAATCGGGCTTACCCCAAGGGATTTATCAACGCGAATGGATTAAATGTAGTCAAGTATTCGAGAGTTTAACTATTTCATTTTTTACAACTTCTTGCATGTTTGGGTTTTAATTTCTTTGTTTTTTGAACAACTGCTTTTTTTGTATTCCAGGAGTTGAATTTTATGTTTACAAAAAGATAGACAGATGCCAGGAATGTCTGTTGTTTTCCAAGCGAATGCTTTTTTGTGTCTTTTAAGAACGGATACAAGTTTATTTTTGTTTCCTTTAGAGAGCTGAGATGATATGATAACAGGAAGAAAAGAGGGTTCTTCTAAGAATACATATTCTAGATTATCAGGAAGAGGTTTGAGTTCAAGATCCATAGGAGGTTCTTCAACAGATGTTTTGATCTTGTAATCGGTGTTAAAAGTGATTTTTTTGAATGGTGGTTCTTCGGTGTCAGATTCGGATTTGAAATTTTCATCGGCAGTCATTGCCATGAATTCATCAAATTCAACAAAGAGTTTTTCTTCAAGGATGGTTCCTTCGATGGAATGCAGAATTTCACTACCTTCATCAAAAAGAGCATCAAAATCTTATTCTAAGATTTTGTTGATTACGTTAATACTGAAACATATATCATCGTTTGAATAGGAGTGTTTCATTGTAGAATCGATGTGAAAGATCATTCGTTCAGTTCCAACTCTGAGATTGAGTTGCTTTTGTTTGACTCGAATTACAGCATTGATAGTGTGAAGAAAAGGTCTTCCTCAGATTAGGGGAACTTTACTATCTTCTTCCATTTCAAGAAAAACAAAATCGACAAGGAAGGTGAATTTACCAACTTCAACGAGCATATTTTCAGCTATTCCAACAGGGTATTGGAATGATCGATCGACTAATCTTATGCTCATTTTAGTGGGTTTGAGAGTTTTAAGAGATAATTTCGCGTATAAGGAATACGACATGAGATTAATGCTAGCACTAAGGTCGACTAAAGCATTACATGAGATAGTTTTATTAAAATTACATTAAATAAGAAAACTTCTTGGGTCTCCAAGTTTTAGTGGAACTTTGTTTTGAAGTATCAGGGAACTTTCATCGCTCAAGAAAGCGGCTAAGATTTGTTTGATTTTATGTTTGTTATTTACGAGTTCTTTGAGAAACTTGCCATAGTTTGGGCATTCCAGCTAAAACATCAACAAGTGGTATGTTGATTCGAACGGCTAAGATCATG
>BQNB010122350.1:6206-20300 GCA_026074375.1 Tanacetum coccineum
AAGGACCTGCATTGACTTGGTCGATTTCTAAGATTGCAACCATGGATTTGGACACTGTGAACCGAATGCCTTAGACTGAAATGAAGCAATTGATGACTGCCGAGTTTTATCCGACAGAAGAAATTCAACGTATGGAGCATGAATTGTGGAACTTGAAGGTTAAGGAGTATAACATTATGGCTTATACTCAGAGGTTCAATGAGCTTGCAATGATGTGTCCGCAAATGGTTGAGCCAGAAAGAGTGAAGGTAGATGATTACATCTGGGGATTGATTGATAACATCAAGGATGAAGTTACTTCTTTTAAGCCGGGTAACCTGAATGAAGCTATGTGTATGGCTCATAAGTTGATGGATCAGAAATCGCAAGCTAGAAATGAAAGAATTTTAGAAGGAAAGAAGCGAAAGTGGGAGAGCTTTCAAAGTGGAAATAGTAGTGGTAAGGGTAATCAAAGAGATAACTCACGTCAAACTTTGCAGAATAACCAAAAGCAAGGAAACGCGCGAGCTATGGTTACTGCTCCTACTGATGGAAAGCTTCCTTTGTGTGAGCGTTGTTACATTCGCCATGTTGGTCAGTGTACGATCAAGTGCCACAAGTGTGGAAAGGTTGGCACAAGTTAAGGCACTGTAAGGAAAAGAATGTTGCCACGGGTGCAAATGCTCTGGCCATTCCGACTTGTTATGATTGTGGTGAGCAAGGTCATACTAGGAACCGATGCCCAAGGAAGGTTAAGCAAGAGGAAATTGGAGAAGTTCGTGGTCGGGCTTATGCTATTAAGGATGCTGAGCCGAAGGGTCCAAATATGGTTACTGATACGTTTCTGCTCAATAACCGCTATGCTTTTGTTTTATTTGATTTGGGTTCCGATAGGAGTTTTGTGGATACTAGATTTAGTTCCATGCTTGATATCGATCCGGTCAAAATAGGGGCTAGTTATAAGGTAGAGTTAGGTGATGGAAGGGTAGTTAGTAGTACTAACTTAGTACAAACACTGTTTTTAAAGGTTGCACTTTGAATTTAGTGAACCATGTTTATGAAATCGATCTTATGCCGATTGAGCTTGCTACATTTGACGTCATCATCGGTATGGATTGGCTTGTCAAGCACGATGCCGTGATTGTCTGTGGCAAGGAAGTTATTCATATACCGTGTGGAAACAAGATGTTGATAGTCGAAAGCGACAAGTGTGTGTCTCGATTAAAGGTCATATCTTGTATCAAGGCCCGTAAGTACGTCGAGCGAGGTTGTCATTTGTTTTTGGCACATGTGACAGGAAAACAAGTCGAAGGAGAAACAATTGGAAGACGTGCCTGTAATTTGTGATTTTCCTGAGGTGTTTCATGAGGATTTGCCAGGACTACCATGGCCGAGGCAAGTAGAATTTTGAATTGATCTAGTACCGGGGCCTGCACCTGTTGCACGTGCACCGTATAGATTGGCACCGTCTGAGATAAGAGAGTTGTCGGTATAAATGCAAGAGCTGCCGGAGAAAGGATTTATTCGTCCGAGTTCATCACCGTGGGGAGCACCAGTTTTGTTTGTAAAAAAGAAAGATGGATCTTTTAGAATGTGTATAGATTATCACGAGTTGAACAAGTTGACTGTCAAGAATCGTTATCCTCTTTCGAGAATTGACGATTTATTTGACCAACTGCAAGGTTTGAGCGTGTATTCTAAGATCGATCTGCGATCAGGATATCACCAGTTATGCATTAAAGAAGAAGACATTCCAATTACTGCATTTAGAACTCTGTATGGTCACTTTGAATTGACTAATGCGCCTGCTGTGTTTATGGACTTGATGAACCTCGTATGCAAGCCATATCTGGATAAGTTTGTCATAGTGTTCATCGATGATATTTTGGCTTATTCCAAGGACAAAGAAGAGCACGGAAAGCATTTGAATATTATTTTGGAGCTGCTTAAAAAAGAAATATTGTACGCCAAGTTTTTAAAGTGTGATTTTTTGCTAGATTCGATACAATTTTTGGGTCATGTGATTGATCATAGTGGTGTTCATGTTGATCCTGCCAAGATAGAAGCCATTAAGAGTTGGGCTGCACCGACGACGCTAACGAAGGTAAGGCAATTTCTTGGATTGGCGGGGTACTATAGGTGGTTCATTGAAGCAGAAGTTGTGTAGTGCACCGATCTTAGTGTTGCCTGAGGGAACGGAAGATTTCGTGGTGTATTGTGACGCTTCACTTAAAGGTTATGGAGCCGTGTTGATGCAAAGAGAGAAGGTGATAGCGTATGCTTTTAGACAATTAAAAATCCATGAAGAGATTTACACTACTCACGATTTGGAGTTAGGAGCCGTTGTTTTCGCTCTTAGATTATGGAGACATTATTTGTATGGAACGAAGTGTGT
The DNA here is from genome assembly GCA_026074375.1 of Tanacetum coccineum. Lineage (NCBI taxonomy): Eukaryota > Viridiplantae > Streptophyta > Magnoliopsida > Asterales > Asteraceae > Tanacetum > Tanacetum coccineum. The sequence continues at coordinate 8,581 of BQNB010122350.1, forward strand.
GGTTTTCACTGATCACAAGAGCCTACAATATATTTTGAATCAGAAAGGGTTGAACTTAAGACAACGGATATGGATTGAGTTGTTGAGTGATGATGATTGTGAAATTCAGTATCATCCTGGAAAAACGAATGTTGTGGCTGACGCCTTAAGTCAAAAAGAAAGGGATAAGCCATTGCGTGTTCGAGCTTTGATGATGACTGTTCACAATGATCTACCTAAGCAAATTCGTGAAGTTCAAAAGGAAGCGATGAAAAGAAAGAATGTAAGGGCAGAGAATTTAGGGAGATTGATTAAGAAAATATTCGAGTTTCGCCCTGATGGAATACGTTGTTTTAGAAATCATTTTTGGTTGCCGCGATTCGGTGGATTGAGGGATTTGGTTCTGCAAGAATCGCATAAGTCTAAGTATTCTATCCATCCAGGATCGGACAAGATGTATCAAGATTTAAAGTTGTTGTACTGGTGGCCGAATATGAAAGCTGATATTGCCACGTATGTCATGAAATGTTTGACTTATACGAAGGTTTAAAGCCGTGATCAGAAACCGTCTAGATTCTGGCAACAACCTGAGATTCCAGTTTGGAAGTGGGAAATGATTACTATGGATTTTATGAGTGGACTTCCAAGAACGCTGAGTGGGTATGATACAATTTAGGTTACTATCGATCAACTGACCAAATCAGCTCATTTCCTACCAATGAAGAAAAGGGATAGCATGGAGAAGCTCACACAACTGTATTTGAAGGAAGTTGTGTGTAGGCATGGTGTTCCTGTTTCGATCATTTCGGATCGAGATAGCCATTTTACGTCGAGATTCTGGAAATCACTTCAGAAAGTGTTGGGGACGAATTTGGATATGAGTACCGCTTACCACCCTCAAATGGATGGTCAAAGCGAAAGGACTATAGAAACGCTTGAAGATATGTTACGTGTCTGTGTTATCGACTTTGGAAGTAGTTGGGATCGTCATCTGCCATTGGCTGAGTTCTCATAGAATAATAGTTATCACGCGAGCATTAAGGATGCACCATATGAGGCTTTGTATGGACGGAAATGTAGATCACCTGTATGCTGGAGTGAGGTTGGGGATAGCCAACTCACCGGTCCAGAATTGATCCGTGATACGCCTGAGAAGATTGTCCAGATTAAGAACCGTTTGTTGACTGCCCGTAGTCGCCAGAAAAGCTACGCGGATAGGAGAACTAAGCCGTTGGAATTTGAAGTCGGTGATATGGTACTGTCAAGGTAATCTCCTGACGGGGGTTGTGCGTTTTGGGAAAGCGCGGAAAGTTAAGTCCACGATCATTGGGCCATTCAAGATTCTAGCTAGAGATGGTCCTGTTCCCTTTCTATAGTTATGCGTTGGAGTACCTGAAGAGTTGAATGGAGATTCTCTAGAAATTTTCATGTTCGAATCTTAAGAAATGTTTAGCGAAGGCCGATATTGTGTCCGATGGACGAGATTTAACTTAATGATAAGTTGCATATGATTAAAGAGCCAGTGGAAATCGTTGATAGAGAGGTCAAGCGACTTAAGCAAAGTTGGATACCTATCGTTAAAGTTCGTTGAAATTCACAAAGAGGTCCATAATTTACTTGGGAACGTGAGGATCAGATTAGGAATAAGTACCCTCATCTCTTTACAAGTAAGGACAAAGCGAGGAAAAGTGGATAAGTCGAGGTGAGCACCAGGACGGCTCTCCCTAAAGGAGGGGAGAATGTAACAACCCGAGTTTCAAGTCAACGTTTATCCCGAGCTAAGATAATTATTTTTGCTACGTAATTAATTATAGTCGTTTATGCTATATAAGGTTTGATGAAAATTTCCATTTATAGGGTAATTTTAAGCCGTGATTGAGTTTCTATATTTTTTAGCGTCTAAGAAAGTCAAAACAATTTATATTGTTGCTCTAAGAGCGTGATTAGGTTATTTTTGTATTTTACGGCGTATCCCAGAGTTTTTGTAAAAAACGTATTTAAAGGTCGTGTTTTACGTGATTTAACGTTTTATTCAACGTTTTAAAGGAAAATTAGTCGGACGGATTTAACAATAATTTATAACGTGGTTGACGAGTTTTGGCCGATTTTATTAATGTATAGATGCTATGTACGAGTTTTAAAATGGGCTAGGATGAGGACTTAAAAATTGCAAAGTGTTAAACTGGTTTTCTATAAATAGACATCATACATCACACTTATACCTTTTTACCAACAAATTTCTCTTCCTCCTCCTCTCTTGCTCCACGAACCAGCCACCTTCTCCACCTCTTTCTGATCAATTTTTGACATGCAAAATAATCTGATTACATATTATTAATCCTTGTTTCAAGAGCTACAAATCCCACTATTAAAATCCTACATGCAATAAGATTTAGAGAAGTTTGATTTTTGGGTTGTTCTTGCCAATTTGCTGTGTATAAAGGGTGTTCAAAGGGGTTAGATTAGTGTTGTATTGAAGTTGTTGATGTGAAACAGGTTTTTGTTTGGTTTGTTGGGTGTTTGTCGATTTTAAAAGGTCAAGGGAAACCATAGATTAGTTTTTCTTATAAGCATTGTGGCTGCTATTTATGTTTATGTGTTGGTTAATTTATGTAATTGATGTTATCTGGGTATTGCTAAAAGATTCAAGTGCGGAAATATTGAAGTGTTTTGGTTATTGACCAATTTGATGGTTTTAGTAAGATTAATAGGATAGCTAAGCATGTTTTGATAGTCGAATTATGTCAAAAATGTTATTTTCATAGGTTTTAGGTTGACCAAGTTTGACCAGAAAGTTGGACTTACCCATAGCAAGTCGAGAAATTTTTAAAAGTTATTTTTGATAATGTCAAGTGATAGTGTTTGCCTTTAGCTACGTTTTGCTAGGTGGATCGTCACGTAACTCTTAATAATGAATGTTTTACGGGCGCAGTCAAGTCTTGGTTATGTTTTGGTAAAAAATAATCTACGAAGTTTGACTTTTGAAAGTCAAACTCGCGTAAACTTTTGAATATAGTCTGTAATGAGCAATGGGTTAGTAATGTTAGTTAATTGGTAACGAAATATGAAGTTCGGATTATATTATCCTTACTTTCGGTAACTTTCTAAAAAACTAAAACTTTGTGGAAAAATGTCATGATATATTTAGTGCATCATGATAAAATGTTTTGCGTCGCACTTGGAAATTGTAGTATATGATTGTATGTACGTAATAGTGATATTGATATATTGATTGCAAAGTATGTAGTATATGATTATTATACTTTAGTCACGTACCGCTATATATGTATTATATAGGTCGCGGTTAAGACGTGAAGCTATTTGCGCTTGTTGATTTGATTGAATTGGATCTTTTGCTTAAGGTGAGTTCATAGCCTCATATTTAAATCTTTAATTATTTTTAAACCCGCGAGGGGGATACATGTTTGTTTTATAAATAATACTACGGTATTTGATTTTATGGTATGTTGGGACCGTAATAGGTTTGTTTCCAAATAAGTAGCTATTGTCGAAGTCCCTTATTTCATGAACAATTAATGCCTTATGGAAGGTGGAAAGCTAATGCATTAAATAGATCTATTGGGTTTGACAACCCCGTCCGAGGTATGAATCCTTATGAACACCTTGTCAAACAGACGTTTTGTATTTTGAAGTAATAGGTATATGACAATAATTCCTTGTTTGGGGCACATTAACATATGAATTGACATATGTATTGTTAACGTTCGATGTCATGAGCTTATTGCGTGAAAGAAAAGATGTTCGCTATAGTTGGCCATTCATTAGCTTGTTTTCTCCGAGAACTATTACTTTTTAGTATGTGTTCAAAGATTGTTACTTATTGATTATTTTAAACTCTATGAATTTCACTCAATATTGTTGTTGACATTTTAAACATGTTTTATCCAAGGTAACCAAGGATGAAGGCAACGATGGCCTGGAGGTGTCGTGCATGTGATGGATTTGTTGAAAGACTACTTGTGTGTTCCTTGTCTTTCAATAACAATGTCTTAAGTTGTTCTAAAACAATGTCTTTATTTTGAAACAATAGTTTTTCAAATGATGTAATGGTTGTTGTTGCGATTCTGTGGGGACCTGAACGTGTTTTACTCTGATTAATAATGGAACACATGTTTGCTAAACGTTCAGTGGGTCACTTTTCTATTTGGTGGTAAAATGGTGCTATGTTAGTAACACCCAATTGCTAATTCGTGCGCAATCCATTGTCCTTTGGATGGGGAGTGTTACAGTGGACCAAGAAACCTGTTGTCTAACATCAGTAAAGTACAAACGCCACCCATTATTTTTCCTCAAAGATTGAGAAAAGAAAAAAGTAGATGCCAAGCAAATAAAGTTCTTAGAATAAAAACTGAGCACTCCCGTCAATTTGCCTTTCATAGACGGCACTGGCTCATATGCCTAATTATGCCAAATTTCTAAAAGGTTTGATAACTATTTAGGGTCAGACTAGAAGATGCTTATTCGTATCACACTATGAATGAAGTTGCTCGACGTATTATTAAATAAGCTTCCATCAAAAGAGAAAGACCCAGGGAGTTTTACTATTCCTTGTGACATTGGACAATTATACACATCAATAATGTGTTAACAGACCTAGGAGCTAGTATAAGCTTGATGTCATATCGTGTATGAGAATTGTTTGGGAGAAACCACATGGCGGCGGGGGGGGGGTACTAGAATGAGTTTAGAAGCTTGCGAATAGGTCGATCCAGTACCAAGAGGATTTAATTGAAAACTGGCTCAATTAAAAGTTGATTAAATTTGGTCCTTCCTATAGTTTTCGTTATCTTTATGATATGCTGGAAAGACTCTAGAGGATCCTATAATTTTAGGGAGACCATTTTTGGCAACTGCTCGAGCTATGATAGACGTATTCAACAAAAAGATAACGCTAAGGGTGGGAGATGATGAGGTAGTTTTTGACGTAGATCAATCAATAAAGAGACCGCCCACTGAAGATGATGAATGCTATGGGATTGATGATTTGGGCAACACGATCAACGCAGAAGCTCAGGACTTACTAGCAATATGAGGAGCCTGATTCTTTTTTTATCAAGAGGACTGAGAAATCAGTTGATCAGCGGACTAGAAAGCTGTAAAAATTTTGTTTGAAGTAAATTAACGACGATTCATTTCGGATTCAGATAAACCCAATAACGGCATATCGAGTCTATCATTACGCCGTATCCAATGCAAAGGAAACAAAGAACCTGATAAAGTGGAAAGTGAACACCTTTATTCGGCTAGTGCTAACGAGATCGATGAGAAGAAACTTAAGCTAAAAAATTTGCCTCACCATTTAGAATATGCATACCTGCATGGGAGACAATTCTTTCCCATAAGGATCATCTAAATTGTCGTAAGGAGAAAATATCACTTTTGAAAGTATTAGAGAATGTAGGGAGTAATTACTTTGAAAATGTCAGACATCAAAGGATTAGTTCGTCATACAAGCACTCACAAGATTTCTAGGTGGATCGATTCAAACCGGTCATTCAACCACAAGACGTTTAAATCAAAAAGGTCTAAAGATGTGGTGAAAAATGTGATCGTTAAGCTGCTTGATTACGGGCTTATTTTCTAATCTAGATAGTTTGGGGTTAGCCCTTCCACGTTGTGCAGAGAAAGGAGGAATGATTGCTAGTTTGACTGATAATAATGAATTTATTCCTTCTTGCACTGTACAGGATCGCTGTGTATGCATCATTTTCGTAAACTTAGTGATGTACTCAATGGATCATTCCCTCTTCCCTGTAGTAGATCAGGATGTTTAGACGTTTATGGGGAATGTGATTAACATGTAATCTTAAGACTCAAACCAAGAACAAGAGAGAGATGGTGGGTTGTGATGTTAGAGATGAGGAATGGCTAGGAATGGATGAATTGTATTAAGTGTGTTTTATGAAAATGAAACAACCAATCAACTACACTATCCAAGACATGGAGAGGTGTATATATATGTCCTATAGGCCGGCCTATGGGCTATGATGGGCTTCCCATAGGTCTTGGGCCAAACTAGATTACTAATCTAATCCTTACATAAACTACGAGCTAAGACTATTACAACTTGGAAGTGACCGACACTTTTTGTGTTTCAACATCTCCCCTATAGGGAGGTCACTCAATTTACAAAACTTTAAACCTAGCATACTATGCTTATCTTAGTCTTTAGCTCGTACTCTTGACTTTCTCTTGTGAATATGTTGTAGTGATCATTGACTTCTGATTGAGCTTGTTCCTTGAACTTGTATTTGACATTGTGATCTTGAGCATCTTGAGATCATACCAAGCACAAATCTCTTCGCCATCTTAATGTATCTTGCCATCTGTGTTACTTGTACATTCTGGACCGACTGCTCATTCATTTTGATTTGTTGACTTAAAAAGCTTTAATGTTGCATCTTTCTTGAAATTCTTTAACTTTAACACTTCGTCACTTCGAGAAAGACGTTCGATATCAGAGTGACGGAAACTTCTTTGAAATTCTTTGACTTTAATACTTCGTCACTTCAAGAAAGACGTACGGTATCAGAGTAGCGAAAGTCTTGAAATATGTACTTGAGCTTTCATGATGTCTTTATGTTTTATCGGTCGGGTATGAGCATGTGGCAATGGATCTTGTGAGTCAATCAGGAACCTCCACCACCATCTTTAAATAGCATGCATAAAAACAGTTAGCAATAAAGCGGGGGGACGAATATGGCTTTGTCATTCGCCCAGGTTTGGTTGGAGTAACCTTTAAATCCGTGAGGATCGACCTGTGATCAGATAGATTCAATTTAAGAAGAATCTTCTTGACAGGATTTCCAGCTGTAGTATTGAATCTTTCTAACACATAAGTATTAGATTCATCATACTCAGCATGTTCTCATTATCGGAACGTCTCAAGCTAGTAACACGATAAGAAATGAACCCAGTGAGTTACTATCTCACGATTGATATAGAAAATCGATTTGAAAATCAAATAATTATTGAGTGTCACTTGTAAATGGTTTTATATATTTTTTTATATTTAACCCCCAATATATTTTATATATTATAAAAACCCCCCTTTATCTTTATGGCCATCGAGAGTTTTAAGCAATTCTCAAAATTCTTTAAACGTGATCATAACCTGGAACAAGTTTGATTTCATAAAGAATGCACATTATTGCTTTCAGTTGTCAAAGTTGATTCTAAAGAATCACAGTCACCTACCATTGAGTTGTTTTGTTGTTGGCCTAAAGCATCTGATTTCCAGCTTAATTGTGAATTACCTAAGATCATCGGAATGTCTGGCAAATCACAAGGGTCTTGCGTAGGACACTATGATATTTATTGATTTTCACTTTATGTGAGAGTAACAAGCTAAATTATGACAAGTGTTCTAATGAGATTAATGGATGATCTCTTTTGGCTCTAGACTCAATAGTGTGCTTTTAATTTTAGTGATCGGAGGTGGTGATGAGTGCCACCTTTCAATATAAACTAACTCGGATGAGAATAGTCAATAGAAAGAGGGTATCTCGTGGAGTTTTGAAACAAAGATTCGACTTTGAGTGGCTGGAGGGTTTGTGCATTGCATTCACGGGGTCTATGACTGTCTTCAAGGTCAGACAACACCAAAAGAGTTTCTGACGCATATGTATTGACACGGCTTTCCTAAGTGTATTGGAGGGCTTCTTTCTTTTCACCCTTTTTCCTTAACATTTCTTTTTCATGCTTCAAACCCACTTCAAGCTTATCGAGACTTCATAACTAACACATTGTTGGTTTTTTCAGTGTTAGCTCCATCTCAACTCGGCATTATTCCCGTTTCTCATTTTTTCTCTTTTTAATCATTCCTAAGGACTTCTTCTTAAACTAGTGGATATCCCTGGGTAGATCCCTCTGGTTCTGGATGGATCATTGGGTTTTGAATACCTATACACTAATCCACCTGATTCTCCATAAAATTATGTACTTTGGTCGGTCTCTTTAGGGTATTTCATCACCATTTACAAACCAAAAATCATTGATAAATTCATTCAAAGTGTTTGATATAAATATCAAAGGGTTTACACTTTGAATGTTTTTAATCATAACTAAAGCTCCCCTCTTAACAGTGCATGTAATAGTAGTACATGCTATGTGTGAGTGCATCGAGTCCTGTTTAATGATTACTTATGTCAATTACTTTATGGTCCAGGTTAATCCGACATTTTTCCACCTTATCCTATAATGTTATCCTAATTTATTGGATATCAATTGATTAACCGTTCAGGGACAAAATGATATATTCTAGCAGATTGGAACATATTATTGCTCCCTCTAAACTTTTGAGGGTTTATAAGATAGTGCTGAGTACAATATTGAAATTTTTGATTTACTAAGAATTCTTGAAAATTTGTACGTGAGCACTCCGTTATTCACATAAGTCTTCACTACATATATCACATTATTATTATGTACGAGAGTTTGGACCTGATTTATGAGGAAAATCATTATGATAGAATCATATGGTTCTTTTTGTCGCATTCGTAAGGTCTCCTTCGTATAATCTCCCACAACGAACTTTCTAAGCTCCTATTAACCTTCTTTCTTTCATGAAGTTGTTTAATTGATTCTTTCTGCTGTCCAAGCACTCTTCGGCTTTTTTTTTAAACTTGTTCGGTCCATACCACTTAACACTCAATCGGTTCACACTTAACATTTACTTGTTCGGCTCATACTGATATAGACTCGTTCGGTCTTTACTATATATTCATTCGTTCGGCCCATTTTATTCGTTCGGTTCATGGGAAACTTGAACTGGTTCAGTTCATGTTAAAATTTGGTTCGATTGATTTCAACTTTTAACCAATTTTCACGCAAGGTTTTTCCATATGATATTATCAACACAAGCTCATTTAAACATATAAAACAGTTAGGTTCACATTGATTGAGAATATGACATTATACGAGCAACATGAAACTATCGAACCAAGAAATGTAACTAGACTAATATGTTATGATATCAATAGAGCTCAAACATGATTCTAGCTGAAACAACTAAGCATGTTATTGCAATCCCACTCAAAACCCATAACTTTAATACATTAATTATCATAAACCCATATTTTTCGAGCACTAGATCAAACAAAAGAAACATTTAAATCACAACAATCAACAAAACTGTTTTAACATGATGTTCTACACTCCATCTTGATCAAAACCCCTCATTCAATTTGGGATTTTACTAAGCTTTGATTTGATGAACCCTAATTTTGATTTTAGGGTTTATCGAGATCAAACTCTCATTAAAATGCAATTCGAATGAGATGTGTGTTCATTGGAGTGTGAGAAACAATGTAACAATAATACCTTAAGTTTGAGTAATTCTTGATGAGAAGGATTGAAGTGTGCGGTTGAGTATGTGTGCGTGTATGTGTTTTGAGAGAGTGTGTGTGTGTGTGTGTGTGTGATCTACAGTGGCAGGGATGGGGGTGGTTTGGGCTTTATATAAAATAATTTTATTTTTAACACTTTTGGCCCCTCATGTTTACATAACTTATTATATTTTGCTAATTAAGTTTTATAAGATATATTCAAGTTAAACACATAGCACATATGGTCCTTGGTGTTTTAAACTCTCATACCTATAGACATAATTTAGCAAACTACACCCTAAAGGAATAAACAAATAACACATAAGGCACAAGCAAACTAAACTTAATTAACTTACAAACAAAGAGATATTCCGTTATTGTTTAAACCTTTTTCCCTTTAAAACCACACGTTATCATGACGAGATGATTTGACATTCTCTCCCCCTCAAACAATGACCCATTTTCTATTTAAAGAGCTGTAGTCGTTGTTTGAGAAGACAAATGTATGATGAAAAATGTTTTCAGATGATTGAATGATTTTATATGTGACAAAACAACAAACACTATGATAAGTAAGATTTCTCTTATTTATACTCATAAATGCACTGAAACGTACACTTATGGAAATATAGGAAGCACGGGTTATGATGCAAAGTAATCACAAGCCTTTGCATGGTCATAGAGTAGACCATGCCCGAGAATAAATTCCCGTTGTTAGGAACAACTGTCTTTTAGACGACATGTTTTCCTCAAGGAGAAAAGCGGGTTACTATCTGAAATAATAGCAGGCAATATGGCATGTTTTGAAAACATTAGAAACTTCTGCTCGAACTTCATTTCCAGGCTCGTATTATTGTTGAATGACATTTCTAAGACCGTAAATGTTATCGATTTTTAGAAGACATGCCATTTGAAAACTTCTTTTTGTATTTTTCTCATTTTTTAATTTTGTATTTTGTTTTTGAAAAATTTATATAAAAAGAAAATATTTTTGGTTTTTCTGAGTTATATTATATACATATGATACAAAGGATATTCGAATAGGTACCACGACTATTCGTCAACGTCATCTGCCAACTTTTTCAGAGTCTCCGGCGTAAAACTTTTCATACCTAGCTTGTTGATTAGAAATTCAATTCTTTCTCGGCCAAGAGCTTTAGTGAAGATGTCAGCCAATTGATACTCCGTATTGACAAAGTAAAGTTCGATCACACCATTCTCAACATGTTCCTTGATGAAGTAAAAATCGATGTCTCATATTCTCTGGATCTGGAATGTTGAACGTTGTTGCAGCATAAGGCAATAGCGCTATTGTTATCACAGTACATTGGAAAATTATTGATCCAAAGCCATAGTCGGTAAGTTGTGATCTCATCCAAAGGACTTGAGCACAACAACCGGACAAAGCAATATATTCAGCTTCCGTACTGGATATCGCAGCGCTTTTCTGCCTTTTAGACGACCAGCTCACAAGTCTATCACCCAAAAGTTGTATACTACCAGATGTGCTACGGCGTGTATCTTGACAACCAGCATGATCCGCATCTGCAAATGCTGTTAGTGCAATGGAAGAATCCTTCGGATACCAAAGTCCCCGATGTACGGTTCCTTTTAGATACCAAAAGATCATTTTTACCGCATTTAAGTGCTTTTTGGTAGGCCGAGCCTGATACCGGGCACACATGCATATAGCTATTGTAGGTCAGTCAACTGGCTGTAAGATTAAAGTTAGGGGTGCCGAATCAAACAACGGATAGTGTGACTATCAACACTTTCCCTTCTTTATCCTCACCCAGTTTGTGATTTCTCCACCAGGGAGTATCAACAGGGTCACAAGATTCAAAGCCAATTCTTTTAGTGATTCAAGAGACATATTTAGATTGTTTATGAAGATGCCTCTGGGACTTTGAGAAATCCTTTAGTCCTAAGAAAAATGAGATTTTACCCATCATCGACATCTTGAATTTTGAACACATGATTTTAGCGAATAGATCACAAAGTTCAGGAGTAGATGCAGCAAAGATAATGTCATCAACATATATTTGTACCAGTAGTAGTTCCTTGCCTTCTCTATGGATAAACAGAGTAGGATCCACTGAGCCTTTTGAGAAGTCATTGGATATCAGGAATGAAGACAACATATCATACCAGGCGCGTGGAGCTTGTTTTAACCCATAAAGAGCTTTCTTAGGCTTGTATACCTAGTTAGGTTTGTTTGGATCCATAAATCCGTCCGGTTGGCTAACATAAACCTCTTCCCGCAGATTACCATTCAGTAACGCAGTCTTCACATCCATTTGATAGACGACCGTGTTCATATGAGCAGCAAACGCTAGAAAAATTCGTATAGCCTCTAATCTTGCAACAGGAGCGAAGGACTCTTCAAAATCGATT
>BQNB010122351.1:0-19180 GCA_026074375.1 Tanacetum coccineum
TTGTAGATAGAATGAGGTAAAAGATTTATGCTAGCTCCGAAATCGGCTAAAGCATTAGTCCTATCAAGTTCTTGTAGAGCACACGGAATAAGAAATTTTCTGGGATCTTCGAGTTTCTCGGGAACTTTGTTCAAGATGATAGCAGAACATTCAACATTTACGGTTGTGATAGCGATTTCTTTAAGTTTCTCTTTGTTTCTCAATAAAGTGCTTAACCATTTGTTGAATTTTGGCATTTCGATGAGAGCATCTTTTAAACCAATTTCTAAACGGAGTTGTTTAAACAACTTCATAAACCTGCTTTGCTGAGCACTGGGTTTATCTTTCTCTCTTACTTTCATCCTCTCGGGGTATGGAAGTTTAGGTTGATATGAATTAGGCTCTTAAATTTCAATATTAACAGTTTTCTTAGCTCTTGGTTTTGGAATTTTAATAAAAATGGAATCTTGATCCTCTGGAGGTGGGACTTGTGCGGTACTTTCTAAACTTGGTTTTTGCACTTTGTCCATTGACGTCTTCGGGTTTCGTTCTGGTTCCTTTAGAGGAGTAGGAATAACGGGAGTAGGAACAAGAGGAGTCGAAGGTCCTTCACAAGTTTTACCGCTTCGTGTGGTGATAGCATTAACATGCTCGCGGGGGTTAGTTACGGTTTGACTTGGAAGAGCACCCGATCTCGAGGTAGAGGCAGTATTGCTATTGTGATAATTTTGCATAAAACTTAACATCATGTTTTGAAAATCATCTTGCTTCTTTTGAGAATCATTAAAGCTCTTTTGAAAATCATTTTGATTCCTTTGAAAATTATCCAATTTCATTTGCAAATTGTTCATATTAGCATCATTAGCCTTCGTGTAGGCTTCAAATTTAGAGTTTGTCACCGGAGCTTGTTGAACGGGGGCTTGATAAGTCGGAGCTTGATGGTTTAAGCCCGAGTTAGCTCCTTGGTGAACTTGATTCCCTTGGTTATTATTCCCTTGATTCCTATTGTACCCTTGGTTTTGGTTATACCCTTGATTGTTCCTATTGTTGTTTTGGGCATTTGGTTGGGTAAAACCGGGTGGTCTCATTTGATTAGCCACACTAGGATGACGGTATCCAGAATCTCTTTGAACAAAATTGCCAACGGCGGCTGTTTGTTGAAATTGATGAAAATTATCATGAAAAACCCGAGATTCGTGTCCTCCTCTTGTTAAAGGACAATTATTGAAATTATGATTAGCACCACAAGTAACACATACTTCCTCAACCGCTTTGACGCTAGCGGGAGTCGTAACAACTAACGCTTTCATCTCATTAATAAACTTTTCTAATCGACTCATCCTAACTTCCATTTTATATTCGAGAGTTGCAGCAATTTGTTGAAGTTCGAAAGAATTAGAGGGTGAAGAAGAAGAAGGAGGAGCATTCGTACTCACTCTTGACACGGCGTTCCGTGAATGTCGAACTTTTGCCTTACTCTCGATTATACGTAAACAATCATTAGCATCTTATCCAAAAAATAACCTCCTGCGGCAGAATTCAACGAATCTTGGTTATTGTAATTCAAAGCATTATAAAACGTGTCGATTTGATGTGTTAACGAAAAACCATGATGAGGATAAGCACGTAAGAGATCCTTGAATCGTTCCCATGCCTCGTAAAATGTTTCGTTGGCATATTGGCGAAAGTTCGTTATCTCATTGCGGAGATTTGTCGTTTTTGAAGGTGGGAAAAATTTGTGGATAAACTTTGAGACAAGATCATCCCAAGTCAAAATGGATTGAGGGGGTTCTTTGTCTAACCAAGTTTTAGCCACTCCATCAATCGAAAACGGAAAAAGCAAAAGCTTAACCGTTGTGCTAGGCACATTTTGAAATCGAAAATTATTGGTGATCTTTTCAAAATATCGGATATGACCATGAGGGTCCGTTTTGTCACCATCACCATAAAATTTGTTAGATTGAACAAGGGTGATGAGACTCGGTTTAAGTTTAAAATTATCTGCTTGAAACGGAGGAATAACAATAGCATCCTCAAACCCCCCGGTGGGTGCTTGAAGGAGCTCGGCCATGGTACGATTGTCGGCCATCGGTATCTCGGGTACCTCAACAATAACCGGTGTTAATTGTTGTTGTTGATGACGGTTACGGTTACGGGTTTGAGAACGAGTGCGCATGCACTAAAAATATAAAAAGAAACAAAAAATTACACTAATTTTTTTGGATTTTTCAATTTATTCACAATCTATTTTAACGGACAACGAGAGGACAACTTAAACCAAATAAATTATACTAATAAAAGAAAAGAAAAATATTTTTTACTTTTTTTTTATTTTTGATTTTTTAACAAAAACAAAACTTTCAAGAACGAAAGGGTCTTCAAATCACGATCAACAAACATCAAACGAGAGAATCTTAATCAAAAATCCCTGGCAGCGACGCCAAAAATTGATTCGTTAAAATCAACACACGTATTAATAAAATATAATATAATATGAAATTCCCAAACTACACTTGAGGACAAAGGTAGTTAGAAAAATCACACGATAATATATATAATAATACGTATATTAACCGGGAAGTATGATTCCCGGGTCGTTATTCCCCAACGATTTGTGAAATTGAAACCACGTTTGTTTTTCGGACAATGATTTGAATTGGAAACAAAGATTGATTTGATTATCTACTTCTACAAATTAAAATAAGCAAATGATAACAATTAAACACGAAAACAAATAACGGGAAATTAAACTTTAACTAAAAATGCAAAACGGGAACCTTAAATTATAATTAAAAACCCTAAATTTCCAAAATTAAACCTAAAATGAATTTTTCTTTTTAAATAGACTCTAATTGACTAAAAAGTAAGTTTAAAAAAGACTAGAACAAAAACGGAGTTGAAATGAGCTTAAAAACACGAAAAACGAGAACGAAATCGAATCCCGTTCTTTAAAAAATGAAATTTTGCAATTTTAACCCTACGAAAACAAAACTAATTTTCATAGAAACTTTACGATAAAAGAAAATTTTATAAAAAAGAATTATAATTTTTTGATTATTTTTCTATTTTTTATGATTTTTTAAAATTTTTAATAAAAATAAATGTTTAAAAATACTAAACTAATTATAAAAATTCTAAAAAATATACAAAAAATAGCTTGAACTAAATAGAACCTAGGAAAAATAAGCTTGATTACACAGCTTATCGATTAAGCTGTGTAATAAGCTTAAAACAGCTTATAAGCTAAAAGGGTGAAAACGTGTATAAGTATTAAATGTTGTAAAGGTTTAACGAAAAAGACCCCAGGGCGGGTTGGTAGTGGTGTGTGGTGTGTGTTCTTTAAAAGGGTTGAGAGTGCTGAGGTCGGGGGTTCGAGCCTTGCTCACCCCCAATTTCCACTTTCCCCTTTTTTTTATTTTTGAAAACTTATAAAAGCAAAGTTTTAGAAATGCTAATAATAAGCACTTTTAATAAAAGAAGCTTTTTATGAAAATCCATAAATAAGCTAGAAAATAGCTGAAAAGCAAACATTTAACACTTGACTTTATTTTTGATTTTTTTAGAAAACTTTATAAGCTACAAATTCTAGATAAACTAAAAACAGACCAAATAAGCTATAAGCTACTTAATAACTAAACTAATAAGCTAAACTAACTTAGAAATAAGTAAAAGAAATAAGCCATAAGCTGTTAAACTTAATAAGTTCTTATAGGAAATTTTTAAACCAAACAGCCCTAATGGCTAACTTTGAACTTGATTTCCTATAAGCTAGTTAACCTTAAGGCTTTCTACTTTTACCTAGACTATTAAGCTACAAATATCCACTTTTTACAAAAAAAGTGAATAATAAGAGCTTAATGAAAAAGCTGTTAAAAACAGGTTTCAAACTCAAAAAGTACTAAGTTATATTATATTGTGGAAAGACAATAGTTACTTTTGCAGCTTAAAAACAGATTAGTAAAATAGCTTATTTTGAAAAAGATGATTAATGACCTAAAAACTTATTGTATTATGAAAAGCTAAAGCTAAAAACAATTTTAACTCTGTAAAAATTAAGGTAGAAAATGGAAGTTTGTCTATTATAACTGCTGATGCAGTTGACATGCATATAGACCAAAACTAAAAACCTTCAATGCAGTCCTATTTTAAATGACTTCTACACTCTTTTAACTCAAGCCTAGATGCAAATTAAGCAAATATACAAGCTAGAACTGAAATAAGCTAATAATGCAATTAAAACTAGACAGGTTTGAGCTTTTATGATACTAACTATTGAAAACTTAACTAACACAAATCTAACTTATAAAAACAGCTTGAACTAACCTAAATTTGAGATTTAAAATAAACACAAAAGACCAAAGAGCCAAAAACTGCACTAACATATGGTTAGTGTTGTTGACCCAAACACCCCTTTAACCAACTCAAAATCCATTTAAACTTGAGAATAAGAGATCTAGTGATTACAACTTAGAAACCAGATATCAAATAACTTGTAGCAACCACAATGAACATAAGTGAATAAGCCAATAAGCCAGAATTAACAAACTATAAGCTATGCTACTAATATTTTGATTATGACAGATTTAAGATGCAATATAAGCAAAACTAAGATCTATACTACCAACTATGAAAACAAATGATTAAACTCACTTAATAAACATAATAAGAAAAGATTAAGCTAATTATAAGCAGAATAAGAAACTATTAAGCTAGATATTTAAGACAGAAATAGAAATAAGGGACTTACAATTGCCTTAGCTAAACAAAGGCTATAAAAGGCTCTAATGAGCTGTCTACAAGCTCTAGCTTATCAATGATAAGCTAGTAAAAGTCCCATAAGCTCTTCCATTGTAAGCTTATCATCCAAAAGCTCAAAATCCATTAAGCAAGGGTAATTGTCTGATTTTAAAGGTTTAAATAGATTAAATGTTTATTATTAGCTCAATTTGAGCTTAGAGACTCAAAGAGCTTATAAGGAGCTTATGAGAGCTTATGAAACAGTAATCATGAGTATGAGGATTTGTAAAAGCTTAATAGTGAAACAATATTAAGTAAAAGTGAAAAATGATTTCATTAATAGAGAACAGATTACAATACTTGGAAATGAAGATTACAAAAACTTTTAATAAGAAAAATTACATCTTAAGTAAAATGATTACAAAAGCTACTTAAGAAAACTTTAAAGAAAAATGTAGAAAAGAAGATGTCATGTGTGTGAATGTGAGAGGCTTTATATAGCCTTCAGAGAAGCTTCTAGGTCCTAGAGTTTGTTAGACGTTCCCATAAATCCCTGCCCTTGAATCTTGCCAATCATTGGATCTCTATTCTTCACCGTTGGATTAGATATGCTCACACGGATTGCCAACGTGGCAATCCGTGGTTTGATCCTTTTGTGCTTCTTTAGGGAAGGATTTAGTGTAAAATCCTTGCCCTTGTGTGCTTTCTTCATTCCAACGTGTCCTCACTTGTGTGGGATTTAACCAATGAGAGCGCTTGGTGATGTAATACTCTGCCAGCTTGTACTTAATCCCTTGAATTGTCTTTCCACGTGGCCAATTTTGATTTGCCCTTTGGTTTTAACTCAGGGTTAAACGAAGGAGACGGTGAACAGTAGTAACAACCTTTCGCGCGTAAAAACTTGTATAAAAAGGGGGTGTTTGACTTTCTTTTTGACCCGGGTGATATACTTTGGGCTTATAAAGGGTTTTGGGCCGGGGTAAGGTTTTAGGCTCGGGCTTGGTTATATAAAAAGGTAACGGGTGTTAACTCTTATAATAAAAAGAGTTAACACCGTTAGGGTTTAGGGATTATTTTTGCAATTTGGTATATTTCAAGGGCTGTTTTGGGGATTTTGGGGTTTTTGTCATTTGGTGGTTGACTTTGGGTGACCAAGGGTTGACTTTTGTTGACCTTTGATAGCATTCTCCCGGCTCTTGTATTCTCTTTATCCGTTCCTGTGTTCGTGTTTGTCCGGCTTAGACTGTTTTCTTGTGATTTTTGCTATATCCGTACCTACACAATCACAAAGACAAAACAAGCAATATACAAGCATTTTTAGCACAATTTTGTCTTTTAAGGGACATTTTTGATATAAAAAGGATATGTGTTTTCACACATATCAATTTGCTTATTATTGCATAATATAGTTGTTTGATGCTTATTTTGTAGTAGTTGTTAGTTAAATCATAGTTAACAAGTTATTGTTAAAATTCAGTTGAAAAATCAAAAATATTAGCATTAGCCTGTAGCTTGTAGATTCTGCTTATTTTACTGTAGAAATTTGCTTATTAGGTTTGTTTTTAGCTGAACAATATCTGGTATTTGAAGTTTGTGCTTTAAATCTCAAATTTATAAGCTGAAAAATGGTTTTAATCAATTTAAAGAGGTGTTTGGCTAAAGGCCGTACTAACATAAATTAGTACTGTCCATGTCCATTTAGTTCTCTAAATTTATTTCAAACTTCAAATTTAGGTTTATGAAGTTAGGATTTAAGGTCTTTATAGGGTCAAATCAATTTTAATCTAGTTAGTGTAATAGTTGTTATAATCTGTGAGCATTAGTTTAAGTTTCAAGTGCATTTTAAGCTCAAGCTGGTTCTAGCTGTATTAGTTACTCATTTTGCTCTCATTTAGGTGTTAAAATGATGTTTAAATCAAGTCTTTAGGTCTGCACTTTTTGGTTTTGAGTTTTGGCTATAAGTGTGTCAACTGCATCAGCAAGTAAAAATGGAATTTAGTCATTTTCAAGCTAAAAATTCAGCTAGTAAAAGTAGGAATTAGCTTTTCAAAATTGGTGCACAAGTAGTTCATAGGTAGATTTAAATAGGTTAGGGCTTATTTTGTCTTTAGAAGCTTATTTGAGTATCTGTTTTTAGTCTACAAATTAGCTCTTTGTCTTTTTATAAAAACCAAAAGTCAGCTCCTACTGAGCCAAATAGCCTTTTTCAATTAGCATTTTCTTTGTGAATTTGATTTTCAAAATAGTTTTCAAAAGCTGTTCTAGATAGTTAGATGGTCAGGCTTTCTAGTGGTATAAGTCTTATTGCCATAAGGATCCATTTCCTTACTTTAAAATAAGCTCAAAAGTGCCTGTTTGATCATTTTGCAAACAGTTTTTCACCAAATTTCTTATTTGATTTTTCCAGCTTATGGCTTATTCTTTTTGCTTAATTTTTGATCTCACTTGCTTATTAGAATAGTGTAGGATAGTTGTAGCTTATTCAGTTTAGGCTTTAGCTTATTTTAGCTTATAAGTGTCTTTGAGTTATATGAAAAAGTTAAAAAAAGAGTTAAGTGTTATCTGTTGTGATTATAAGGTGTTTTCTAGCTTATTTTTGATTTAGAAAAAAGTTGTTTTCATAAAAGTTGCTTATTTTCAGCTGTTTAGCAACTTTGTTCAAAAAGTTTTTGAAAAATAAAAAAAAGGGAAGTAGGGAAATCAGGGGTGAGCAAGGCTCGAACCCCTGACCTCTACCCACCTCAACCCTTTTAAACGCCTCATACCACACTCACCAAACCAACGTGCCCTTGGGACTTTTACGTCTCACTTTCTTTTCAAATAGAATTTAACATCTTTTTGGTTTTCTTTTGAAATAAGCACTTCGTGTGCTTATTCGATTTTTCTAGGCTTATTGTATTAAGTAATTTCAGTGTTTTAAATTTTCTTGCAATCAGTCTGTCTTTAGCTATTTTTAGGAATTTCCTTAGATTTTTAAATCATAGTTTAATATTTTTTTGCATTTATTTAGTTTAAAAACTTTAAAAATTCATAAAAAATAAAATAAAAACCAAAAAAATATAATTCTTTTTCTGAAAATTATTTTTAGTCATTTAGGATTTATTAAAATTAGATTTGAAGTTGTAGGGTTTAAATTTGCTTTAGTAGCTTAAATGTCGCGTTTTTAATTTCCATTTACGTTTTTATGCTTACGTGTTTAATTGTCGTTGTTTTTTTTACTTGTTTTCATGCATTAATTTACTTGTCATTTACATTTAGTAGGATTTAGATAACCATATCAAAAATCTTTTAAACCATTCGAAACGCGCGATCACGAACTTAGCCGATTCTCAATTCACGCTTCGTCGAGGGAAAACGACCCGGGAGGTTTTTGAGACAACTTTGGTTAAAAGTTTGTTTCTTAAATCCGACGGAAAATACTTACTATACTATAATTGTTTACATCCTTATATACTTATATTATATATAGTCTTGCCAAATTTTAAAGATAAAGGTTTAAATTATATATACATTATATATAAGTACTAAACTTGTAAAAGTTTATAAATCAAGGGTATATATTGCCATTTTTGCAAACTTAAAAATATAAAATATTATATTTTTATACAAATTATAAAAATATATATTAATATTATAAAACTCTATTTTATTAAAACCCGACATATTAATCGTTATTATCCACCGATCGACGCATTATAAAACAATTACGTTATATATTTAACATAATTTATCATCGACTAACTTTTGAAGAAACTTAAAAATCTTATCGTATCACGTTTTTAGGGAATTTCATATGAAGGGTTTCATTTGAGTTTTCATTTTGACGAGTTTGTTGGGTTTACGATTTAAAGTGCCCTGGCTCCTCAAACGATACTACATGACCTCTGGATTATGATAGGCCGAACAGCGTGTAACATCTGCCAATTTTCGAAACTTTTAATAACTATTTTACCCTTTGAATTTTTGGGTCAAACTTGACTTTTTGACTTTTGATCTTGTATTGTCACATAAAAGCGATTACTGCGTAACTGGTAAATTTTCGGAACATATTTAAATAATAAAACATATTTATTATTACATAATTGTCGTTTATAAATTTTATTTTTCAATCTCATTTGACTTGAAAACGAGAAAATAGACGTTATTCTTAAGTTGACTTATAAAAAACGACCTTCCAAAAAGAGTTATTAATTATAAGGTATACTAACGTTTGACATAAAACGGCATTCCGGACAATTTTTAGTTTTGCCCGAGACCCGAAAACAAGCAGAAAAGGACTAAAATACCCTGGCAAAGTTTTGAATAGCACACAACGCGTACCGACACGGAAATAATTAAATTATCTTTAATTATCACTTTTTATTAAATAAAAAGTTTAATAAATTTATTAACATCTTATTAAAAGACGTTTAATTAAAAACGCGAATAATCAAGTTTGCAAGTTCATTATACGGACAAAGCTTACCCGATGACTACATGATAAATAACGAACATTTTAAATGTTATGAAACATTTATGAAATAATAGGCGAGTGAATACTCATTTTTATAGGAAAAATGATTTGGAAAACAATGGCGCAAGTTTCGTGACTTGAATCGACCGTTAACTAGTTCAAACGGGTCCCGAACCGATAGTTAACAAAAACTACAATTTATATTTACACTAGGACCCCTAAACTATTGTGTCCTTGCCACTTTGTTTTAAAAGTTTATTATAAATATAAAATTTAAAACATTTTTACTCATTATTCCCATAACACACACACACAAACACTTATAAATTCTCTCCCTCTCTCCCATCTCCGGCCACCACCCAACTGCCGCCACCTCCGGTCATCTTCTCCGACCAACATTCCGGCCACCACCGCAGCCGCCACTTTTCTGGCGAGTTTTCCGACCAAGTCCCAAAAGCCTCCCCATCACCCGATCTACCCGATCCCCACTACCACGCGCTGCCACGCGCCATCGTCGACCACTAGTCGACCCCCATCACAACCACCACTGCCGTCATCACCTTCGTCTAAACATCACCACCATCACCACGGCTAAATAGCCGTAGTTACCACCCACACTCACCACCATTGCCACCAGCAGGCGTGTTTGTTTTATGTGGCAGAAACCCCCACTCAGGGGTGTCCGTTCGGTGGTCAACAACACCCGAACGAGGTGTGTTTGTTTCGTGTGTAAAACAACTCACAGCAAGGGGTGTTTGTTTCGGTATAAAACACCACATGAGGGTGTTGGTTTCGGTGGAAAACCACCATAACAGGGTGCGTTGGTTTTGTGGTTAACACCCGACGAGGATGCGTTTGGTCCGGGTAAAAACACCACAGCAAGAGTGCGTTTTGGTTAGGGGTAAAACCCCACAAGAGGTGTTTGTTTGTTCAATGATAGGAAAGCCGCAAAGGGGGTGTTCGTGTTGGGTTATAACCGTCACAAGGGCGCATTTGTTTCGGTTGCAGCCCCGACCCGAAGAGGGTGCTTGTTCTTGGCTGTAAACGTCCAACTAGGGTGCGTTTGGATTATGTTTTATGGCAGCAAGGGTATTTGTGATTGAAGAAACACCCAACAGGGGTGTTTAGGGATTGTAGAAACACCTAACGAGGGCGTTTGGGTTAACGGAAACACCCAAAGGGCGTGTTTGTGTGAGCAGATTGACCCACTAGGGGTATTTGGTTGAACAGGAAACACCTAAAGGTGTGTTTGGGTGAGCAGAAATTAGCTAAGGGTGTGTTTGGGATTACAGGAAACCCAAACAGGGGTGTTTGGGACAGCATGGACGTTTGGTTCGCGGGTCAGCACCACAGCGGGTGCGTTTGGTTTTGGCAGCAGCACCGAATGGGTGCGTTTGGTTTGTGGTAAACGCCAACACAAGGGTGTTTGGTTGTGGTTTTGAAAGTCCACATAGGGCGTGTTTCGTTCATTTTTTAAAAGTGTTTTTGACTAGATAAATATTGAAACACGAATATATTTTGCAACCTAGATTGGTTGATTGAAAAGTGGAAAACGTTGAGTTTTGTAGAAATGGGAAATTTCACATAAACGAAAAGGTCATGGCAAAATTTCTAAAAATGTATATACTTTTTTTTTTGATACAACTCCTATCGTCTTTGAAGGACGATAAATGGACTAAGTTATAATTTAAAGATGTTTTAAATTATAATTTCACAATAACTCGACAACAAACAAAATACTAATTTATAAAATGTTATTTTATAAATCCCGCTAGAAAAAAAAGTCATAACATGGTAACGGACTTTAGAAACACCGTTTGGTAAACTTTAAAACGAAACGAATTTCGTTTATGTAATAACTTTTATTTTTATTAAATTGGCGATCTCCAAAACGTGTCAAACCATTTTGGTTAAATTATAGACTCACACTTATTATATATAATTGCACGGTATAGTTATACTTCAAATTAATCTTTTAATTTCCTGGTCGTTATTATATACTTCGCTATATGAATTATATAATTGTTCATGCTTCAAGGTAATTAATGTGGAATATATTACATACTTAGCTATATAATTCACACATAAAAATTAAATACTTTTGAAATTAATTTTACCGAACCAACCACCAAACCCCCAAAAAAAAAACTTTGCCCCCCTTTGCCCATCGTTCGGAACCTAAATCTTCTTATCAACGGTCGCGTTATGTAATCATCCATCGGGTAACTAAATTCTTTATCCTAACTAGTAGGATTTAACCGTTAAGATAAACGGCAACTTCTCTTCTTTCTCCGGTCAAGCCGATTCGTCTTCCGTTGTGTTGTGCATATCAATGCCTTTATTCTGTTTAATCGTTCTTACAACATCCAGGTGAAGTTTTATTAGCCCTATGTTTTACTAGTTTTTACATTATATTTTTGGGGTGAGAACATTCTTTGTTTGCAAATGCAATTTACATGGTTGGATTACAAAATGGTTTTACATACTCATTTACATATCTCGCGAAGAGATACATCACTAGTTTTCACTTATGGATACTACCACACTTGGATTTCATTCTAATGATTATTCTTAGCTTAAGGTTGCATGAACTTAAATTACTCAAGGGTAAGCGCGAATGTTATAAGAATATATCTATTTGGGATTATGAACAATCCTTGTTCGGATTGTGACTAGCGATCACCAGGGAATTGAACGTTTTAGTCCAATGTCTGAGATCATGATTGGATTGGCGCCTACGGGGCCAGCAATCACATACACATGAATATTTTTATTACTGCCTGGGTGTTCTTGGAGGGGACAACCTACAATGAATACATTCTTACTGTGCCTTAAATAAAGTGGCATACAAACAAGTCTACGTCACAGTTTTATGAACTTAGGTGTGTAATAATAATCACAAATGGTGACTATTTAAGGATTGAAATAGGTCATGCATACATTACAAATCTTGGATTTTAACATATTATTTTTTCTTTTTTCTTTTTTTTTTTCTTTTTTTTTTTTATACATTTTTGTGACATTAAAGGATTTAAATAGGTCTCATAACATTACAAATCTTGGATTTGAAACTGTTATTCTACCATTTGAGACTATTTAAGGATTGTAATAGGTCTAGGCTTATGCATTACAAATCTTTGATCCAACATGTTAAATCACTTTATGATACTGTAGGAGACTGTAGTCATAATCATTTTACATATGGTACTGTGAATGACACAGTAGAATAAATAATTCTGCGAATTTTACATTTTATACTTTTAATATTCCTATGACTCACCCACTTTATGCTGACACTTTTAAGCATGTTTTTCTAAGGTGGAATTAGATGGCTTTTGGCCTTACTTGATATGGTCATTGGACGTCTAATACTTTCAAATGATTTCAAATCTCGTTGAAATGTTTTCCAAGCTTTTCATTGTGATGCAATTATGGGACAAAGTTATATCAATTTCAAGAAAATCAACGAGATTACTTTTCAAATGACACATTTAGAGGTCGTTCTCTCGTATCTTGTGTTGTTGTATTATGAAGTAACGCCCCCGAACACATTTCCGCTGTGACACATTTTTAGGGGTGTTACACAGCGATACAATATTTCCATAATTTAATAAATCAAAGATATACGTTAAACTTTATAAAGTTTTGAAACATAAACTATCACACTAAGACTTAACATATCACCCTAGGTTTTGTGACAAAGCCGTTACTTTCATTTGATATACTTTTGCCATCAATCAGATTCCCCTATACTGTTAAGGTGAGTTCATAGCCTCACTTTTAAATCTTCTATTTCATAAACCGGTGAGGGGGATACATGCTATAAAACATGAATACAAGTGTTTTCTAAATGTATGCTATCGTGATATATTATTACATCTGTTGTCTAAGTCCCTTTATGCCAAAAGACCCCCACCATCATGGACCATTAATCACTTGCGAGTGAACGTGAATATTATGAATAGGCCTATTGGGATTGACGAATAATCCCGTTTGTGTTAGCCAGATAGGTAACCGAACACACTATAATCGGGGGCCATTATCTTTATATATATCATTATTGATATATACACTAGTCAGTTTGAGTACCATGAGCTTAGACACAATAATACTGTTTTCCATAATAATTGTACTCATTGCAGTTATTACACTTATGGGTGTATAACAACGTAACCCACTCTTATGATGACTTGTATTCACACTATTTATTATAAACCTATGAATTTCACTCAACCATTGTGTTGACCTTTTTAGCATGTTTATCTCAGGTAACTGAACATCTTATGGCACGGAGTGGCACGGACTTGAAGATGGCTAAACTGTTATCATTCAAACTTTATGTTTTCATGTAGATTTTTGGGACCTCTATTTGTAAAAACTCTGATGAAATAATGAATGATAACTTATCTTTTAAAAACGTCTCTTTTGAGTTGTTTTCTATGATTATGACTGTTGTACTATGAAATAATACCCCAAATTAGCTTCCGCTGCTATATGTCAAAAATGGGGGTGTTATATTATTCCTCCAAGTGCAAGAGAAGAATACTCGTAATTGCCAAGATACGAAGTATTATAGTTCAGGTTGTGTTTATGTAACGTAGTTACGATTGTGTTGTATGTTGTAATTCATTCATATATCTTGTGATCGTATGTAATAGTTAGATCGGGTTGATCATTATAGTATTTAGGTGAGGTAAATAATTGTAAGGGTGGTTAGTATTTTAGGCCTTAAAATACAAGCGTGTGGTTGATAGGTTCTAGCTAAGATTAGAACTTGACATTTGGCTTAGTGTCGAAAATTGGTATAAGCTACTTATGTATGGTTTTCTCCGCCTAAAGGGAGCTTATTGACTAGTGAAGTAACTCTCGAGTTGGGTACTCGAGGAGTGGAGTAACTCTCAAAGCCAAATTTCAGTGGGTCCTAACCTAAGCAAAAGCACTAGGCATTCCACCACCTCCTGAGCTTTCCACATTTGGGGTATCAATAAATGACAAGAAAAGGAAAAGAAGCCCAGATATTCTAAAGGAAGTTTTTATGAACAAAGATATAGTGGTTGGTGTAATGCACAGGAACCTGGTTCCTCCTCCAGGGGTTGAAGGGAGAAAAGGGCTAGTCATCAGGGAGCCTGAATCAGGTATCTTCTTCTATAATGAAAATTTTGATTTGGTTTTTCAAAGAGAAGAAGAGTTCCACCTGGCCACCACTGCTTAGTTGATCAGACTTCATAATTCCATTCAGAGGGGCTCTCCAGAGGTAAAAGAAATGTTTGCTAAATTGGAGCTGACAATAGATGTTAGGGAGGATGTTGCTGAGGCTAGAATTATTATAAAAGATAACTTAGATGGCTTGGGCCAACACATGTAATAAATGAATAAAGTTATTTTGTCAATGCCTTGTTAAATTATGTGTAAGAAGAAGATGTGTCTCACTTACTATAATTTCTTTTACTTAGCTTAATTTATATTCAAATAGGGGGAGATTGTTGGGACAATTCAGAGCCTAATGATTAGTGCCTAGATTTAAACAAAAATTAGGCTAAGTAATGAAAGACCCGCTGATAGACATCAGCGGGTATTGAAGGACTCACTGACTGCAAAGCCTCAGCAAGCAACCTCAGACGTATTCAAGTAAAAGACATCGTCAAGGAAGTCAAAGATCACTTTAAACATACTCGTCAGCTGGGATGGCTATCATCTGGTATGTAGAAGGAATACACTGAGGTTCTAAGGAGAGTCAGAGGTGGCAATACTCTGACTATCCTATTACCCTTTGAAGAAGAACAAGCTGAGCTTAAGATGTTCTCTGAAGTTTAGGCGGGAAACTCAATAACTTATAAAGGTGGGACAAAAGGTTATTTGAGTTTCTCGCCTAAACTTCAGAGAATAGCTTAAGCTCAGCTTGTTCTTCTTCAAAGGGTAATAGGATAGTCAGAGTATTGCCACCTCTGACTCTCCTTAAAACCTTAGCATATTCCTTCAACATACCAGCTGATATCCATCCCAGCTGACGAGTATGTCTTCAAGTGATCTTCGAATTCCTTGACGATGTCTTTGACTTGAATACGTTTGAGGTTGCTCGCTGAGGCTTTGCACTCAGTGAGTCCTTCAATACCCGCTGATGTCTATCAGCGGGTCTTTCATTACTTAGACTAATTTCTGTTTAAATCTAGACACTGATCATTGGGCTCTGAATTGGCCCAACATTGCCACAACTAACTAAACCCACCACCTTCTTCTTTGGCTCAGGACTTCATTTACTAAGTGTCGCCTTACTGAATGGTTGAGTTTTTCTCATAGACTCAGGTTGAGCACTTGAAGGTACACTGAATGAGTGTTCATTCAGTGACCTAAATAATGTTAAAGATTATCTAACACTTATGATATTTTCTATTCAAATCCAAGTGAAAGATCATTGGGCACTAAATTGGCCCAACAGACTTTTTTTTAACCAATCAGATTGTACGATTTTGCCTACATGTCAAAATCAAGCGGTCTAATTGGTCCAATTTTTTTTCTATAAAATCAAATCTCATAGAAAACTCCGAAATGATGTAATTCTTTTATTATATAAAAGATTTCATTTAATGAAGAACTCGATAAATGCAAAATACAATTTACGAACTTGAGTGTTTGAGTTTGAAGTAGTGTTGATACATCTTGTTTTATAGGTAAAATCCCTATTCTGTTATCTGTTCTCAGCGATGTGGCATAGGGATCAAATGGTGTATTTTAATAACATGTGCATTATCGTTCTTAGCAGGATAGTTAAAAAGATGAGTCTTTTCTATAAATACTCAAGGGCGCGGAAAAAACTGAAGATGAACAGTGTCGGGCTCCTACGTTGGGCTTCTTGTGTTCCTTTAGGATGGCCTTTAAAAAAAAGTTATTGTGTCTTTCATCTTACATACTTCTACTACACCAACTTAACTTACACCAACTCACATACTCTAGAAAATACAACTTCACCTGCCTTCTTCTTTACCTACCTTCTTCTCTAGTTACTTGGATCATCGTTATTAAGCTTTTGATATTTCTTCTTGCCTTTTTTATTTCTTATATGCTAGGTTGTTGATTTTTGGTTTCTCATTTGTCATAATGGTTGCATGCGTGTTTTTTAGGTTTTGTTATTTATGTTCGTTGTGTTTTGCGTGTTATATGTGGTTGCACGCATGTTTTTTAGGTTTTCTTACTTATGTTCGTTGTGTTTTACGTGGCATATGTGGGATGTTGTTTTAGTGATAGTGACCTTGTTTGCATTTTTATCATATTTGGCGATTCTTATAATTGTCATATGGATAGTGCTCGCATAAAATTAGTAATTAGTTAGAATTATTATCTTGTTATTTCGCCTAAAAATGAGAACCAAGAGAAAGTTGATAATTATCCGGGTGATAGTTTGTAAAGACCAAATGTGGCTGAGTCTTCGGGTAATGTTGTTTCTGCCAATGCCGATGGTGTATCGGGTGGAAATAGTGTCCGACAATCATTCATGGGTGATGAGGTTGGTATCCCTATGTATGCGATAAGTGGACCTGTTTTTGAGCATGTGCATGCTAATGTTGATCATTCTTCGGACTTGGTTGTCGTTCTTAGTTGTGAAAGTGCACGTACGTATATGTTTTATACTTTCTCTTTCCATATGTGTGTTGTTGCTATTATTAATGGTTATTATATTATTTGTGTTGCAGTCTTGAGATCAAATGTGTAGGCCGAGGTAGATTTTCCTTTGGTTTGTAATGATGTCTTGGCAATGGATCATATATGTATAATATGTAACACCCCTAAAATAGGTCGCAGCGGAAAGTATGTCCGGGAGCGTTACTTTATGAGTACCATTGCTTAAGATGTGAGAGAACGACCTCTAAACGTGTCGTTTGAAAATAAATCTTGTATTGTTTAGATTCCAATGCACATCAAGTAAGCCAAGCATCTAATTCACCTGAGAAAAACATGCTTAAAAGTGTCAACATAAAGTTGGTGAGTTCATAGGTTTTTGTAAGTATAAATATTAGACTCAAAGGTTTGTAAAGTATGTATGACCATTTCAATCGTTATAATAGTTACCAAAAATGTAAGTATGAATGTTGGACTACAATGTTTCAAAGAGTATGATAATTGTAATGAGCACAACATCACAAAATGTTTCTAGTATGTATTGTAATGAGCACAATATCACAAAATGTTTCAAGTATGTATTGTAATGAGCACAATATCACAAAATGTTTCAAGTATGTATTGCAATGAGCACAATATCACAAAATGTTTCAAGTATGAATTGTAAGGAGTGATTACGATTACTTTAAGTTCATGAAACTGAGGCGTAGACTTAAGAGTTACTGGGTGCCTCTTCCCAAAGACACAATGGGTGCCTCTTCCCAAAGACAGTATATGAAATTCGATGCTCCGACATGGTATAAGTTTGTTAGTTCAATCTCGAACTAGTGAGAGCTACTCACCCGAACAGGGATTGTCAATCCCCAAATAGATGTATTTTATAACAATCGCGTTTTCCCTCCGAGTAATTAACAGTTGAATCCACTTAAGCTAATCCATAATCATTCGAGTAAAAGTAAAGATGTTGCGTCCATAAGTAAAAACAAGTATTGTATCTCATCGTGACATATGAAAATGAGTTTGTAATCAATCATGTAATGAGTTTGTAAACGTTCATGTATCCGAGTATATAAATGAGTTACGAAATCAAGTATGTAGAAGAGTATGTAAAAGAGATTGTAAATGGATATGTAAAAAAGTTGTAACGAGCATGTATTCTCCCCCGATATTTGTAAAGTAAATGTAAAAAAATGAAAGTGTGGCTATAAACTCACCTCTAGTGAGAGATGATTATCGTAAAATCAAAAAAGTAATCGTCTCAAACGATCCAAAATGCAACCTAATTAATTATAGGTCGTATATGTATAATGTATTTAATATAAATACAACATCATAAGTATTAGAGTTACATCACCACCTATTAGTTTTTGTTTAATTTTAAAAAGCCGAAACAATATTTAAATTGTACTTGTTAAATAAATGTCCAAGTATATGTATCCGTAAAAATATTACCTTTGTTCAATAATTGATTATTTGTTAACAACACGTAATGATATTATATAAATGGTTTAATTGTTTTATAAAATAATATTTATAAATTTAAAAACGTATATAAATATTCTATAAATGTTACAACAATATTTCTTAACGTTTTTATAGTCCAAACGGACTCGAAAACACTCGTAAACCATATTTTATATTTCTATCAGCAACTTTTTAGTTTTGTAAAAATAGTGCACAAGAGGTTGTGAAAATAGTGCACAAGAGGTATATGATTTTTATAAATTCATAACTTTCGTGTTTTAACTTCGTTTCTAACGTTCTTTATATGTATAGAATTGTATTTGAGAATTCTAACAAAATATTATATTTATAATATTTATGTGATCTGTTATGAACAGTAACAATAAGCTTGTAATTTATAAAAATACTTTTTATAAATTTTATTTATCGAAATCTTATAAAAGTCATATCTCCTTCATTTTAATTCCATTTGGAATGTTCCTTATATATTTAAAATCCTCATAAGATGTAATATCACAAAAAAATATTCATATATTTTTATCAGGTTCGAACAATAACAGTTTTTATAAAAATACTTTTATAAAAACACTTTTCATTGTAATCTTGTAAAAATCATAACTCCTTCGTTGAGTTTCTTATATGCTTGGAATCCTCAAAACATGAACTATCATCATAAAATATCCATATATTTTTACCAGATCTGAAACAGTGCCAGTTTTTATAAAACTACTTTTATAAAAACACCTTTATACATTTAATTATCGTAATCTTGTGAATATCATAACTTCTTCGTTATATCTTCGTTTTTCGAGTTCTTTATATGCTTGGATTCCTTATGAAATGTACCATTATATAAAAATACTTCCAGAATTTATAAAATTTCGAATCTCAACAGAATGGTTAAAACAGTCCGCATATATATATATATATATA
>BQNB010122354.1:0-16275 GCA_026074375.1 Tanacetum coccineum
AAACCTTCACACCTCTACCAATACTAACAACACCCACTCCACCGCCTACAATTGAAACTACAAATCCTCTATCTACACTTCCTGACTTTGCATCAGTCTTTTGATTCAATGATAGAATAACAGCATTGGAAAAAGAAGTTGCTGAAATTAAAAAGGACCCTCTACACACTCAAGTGGCATCTTTAGTTAATGAAAATCTAGACACAAGGTTGGGAGAAACCAGAGAAGAATTCATGAACTTCCTTTCAGAGTCTCTCACGGCAAGAATCAAAGAGCAAGTAAAAGATCAGATGCCTCAGATTCTACCCAAGGAAGTGTATAACTTTGCTCCACCTGTGATCGAAAAGTTGATTAAAGAATCACGTAATGAAGTTACTTTAGAAAAGGTATCTTCTCAACCATAATCTACTTATGAGGCTGCTTCTACACTTACTGAATTTGAGTTAAAGAAGATTCTTCTTGACAAGATGGAGAAAAGTAAGTCATATCTGACGGCTCCCAAACACCGAGATTGTATGATGGTTTGAAAAAATCATACGCTCTCAACAAAGATTTCTTCTATTCTTATGATGTATATTCATTGAAGCGTGGCCGAAAAGACAAGGATAAAGATGAAGACCCTTCTGCTGGATCAGACCAAGGGTTAAAGAAGAGAAAGACAAGCAAAGATGCAGAACCAACCACAGGTCCGAAAAATAAAGATTCAACGTCTGGATCTTCCAAAGACACCAAGTCTTAACCAAAACCTTCTGGAAAGTCTGTTCAATCAGAAGAACCAGTGTTCGAGGTTGCAAACTCAGAAATGCCACATGATCAAGAAGGGAATCTGGGTGATAATAAAGATGAACTAAGGAATGAGACTGCCTCTAGACGTGACTGGTTCAAGAAACCTACACCACCTTAAGAACCCACTAACCCTGACTGGAATATTGGCAAGACTACTCAGGAAGGACCAACTCAAAATTGGTTGATGACTCTAGCAGCTTCTACTTCTACTGATAAATCGTTGAAGGACTTTGATGAATTGATGAGCACTCCAATAGACTTCTCTGGATACATCTTGAATGGGCTGAAATTTGAGAATTTAACTCAAGAAATCCTGCTAGGACCAGCATTCAGACTACTCAAAGGCACACGCTCTAATTATGTTAAATTAGAACATGACTTTGAAGAATGCTATAAGGCTCTTTCAAAACAGCTTAATTGGGAAAATCCTCAAGGCGGTGACTATCCATTTGATCTTTCCAAACCCCTTCCTTTGATTAAGCGTGGAAAAGGTCAAAAAGTACCATTCAAATTCTTCATCAACAATGATCTCAAGTATTTACAAGGAGGAATTTCGACTATGACATACACGACGTCTAATACCAAGACAAAGGCTGCTAAGTATGATCTACCAGGCATTGAAGACATGGTTCCAAACATATGGAGTCCTGTTAAAGTTACTTATGATAGATATACGTTATGGGGTATCTCACATTAGAGACAACAATGTAAGTCCTTCTATGCATATGCAAGAGCCATGCAATCAAGAGGAGATATATATTTTATAAAGCATATTATGGCAGTCACTCATGTCAAGGTAATGAGAAAACATAGATACGGGTACTTAGAAGAGATTGTTGTAAGATGAGCTGATAACATACTATACAGATTCAAGGAAGGTGACTTTCCACGACTTCGGATCAATGATATCGAGGATATGTTAATTCTTGTGGTTCAGAATCGGCTTACAAATCTTTCATGGGATGACGTTGCTGACTTCGCAATAGCACTAAGGATGTTTACCAGAAGTCTGGTTATTCAGAAGCGAGTCAAGAATCTTCAACTTGGAGTTAAAAGTTATCAAAAGAAGATCAATGTCACCAAGCCTAATACTACAAGACCAGATCTCAGAAAAAGGCACCCGTACAAGGATTCATTTATGTCGACAACCATAAGAGGAACAGGCTGATGCGCTCTGACGAACTATACAAGTTCAGTGATGGCAAGTTAACCAGACTTATTTCTTCGCTCGAAGACATAACTAAGAATATCAACATGGAGTACTTGCCGAAGAGAAGATGGAGCAATTTGTAAAAGAAAAGAGCTCATTTCATGATCAAGGACATTAACACGCTTCTAAAGGAAAGGAGGATGGTGAGAAGTTTGGAGAAATTAATTAGTGGTAGACTCTAGGAAACTGACATCAGACTCCTGCAAAGAACAATATGACTTCGTCATATTGTGTTCATATCTCAAAGGTCATTTCGTATATCATAAACTTGTGTATTTGTATATAAGTAGTGTAGACTTATGGTGATAATAAGGTATGCTCGAGTATAAAATTTTCAAGAATTTCTTAGTAAATTCAAAAAATTTCAAATTATTATACTCAGCACAGTCTTATATACCCTCAAAACTTGAGGGGGAGCATTAAAATGTTCCTTATAATAATTATGTAACATTTTATCCCCGAACGTTTAATCAATTGATATCCAAAATATCAAGCGATTAACAATTTGGATAAGGGGAGAAAATGTGTTTAAACTGAATCTTAATTGTATTGCCATGTGATCATATAAAATGGACTCAATGCACTCCAACACTTAGCATGTACTACGATTATGGTGCACATGTTAAGGGGGAGTTTTTTAGTGATGATGAAAAACCTTCAAAGTGTAAATCTTTTGATATTTATATCAAACACTTTGATTGAATTTTTTAAAATGATTTTGGTTTTGATTGTGATGGAATACCCTAAAGACCAACCATGTACTTAAATTTATAGAGTTATAAGGTGGTTAGGCATAGGTATTCAAATCCTATAATCCAACCAGAACTAGAGGGATCTACCCAGGGATATCCACTAGTTAGTGTAAAAGTTCTTAGGTATGATACAAAAGGAGAAAAAGTGAGAATCAGGAATAATGTCGACTGAGATAGAGCTAACACTGAAGGGGTTGAAGAATGAAAAAGAAATGTAAGGATAAAGGGTGAAAAGAAAGAAGCCCTCCATACACTTAGGTAGAAATCGGGTCAATACATAATCTGTCGGAAACACTAACGTGTTGTCTGACATTGAACACAGTCATGGACCTAGTGACGCTTTGCACAACCCTCCCTAGCCACTCAAGGTCTCTTAACAGACTCTTGTTTCATTTCTCACGGAGATTACACGCATTTCTATCGAATTTCTCACTCCGAGTTAGTTGATATTAAAAAGGTGGTAGTCTGCTCCAGTCTCCGATCACTAAAAACAAAGTGCACTATTAAGTCTAGAGCCAAAAGAGATCATCCATAAATCTCATTAGGACACTTGTCAAATCATGCTTGCTATGTCACACAATGTGAATAACAAGTTAACATATTAAGAGTCCTACACATTATCCTTGTGATTTTACCAGAACATCCGAGTGATTTCATTCACTATGAAGATGGAAATCCTGCTTGAGCTAACATCAAAAAAGCTCATGGTAGGTGACTTGTACGATTCTATATGAATCAAACTTCTGACAACTGGAAATAAACGATGGTGCGATTCTATAAGAATCAAACTTGTTCCAGGTTATGAATTGACGATTGCTGATAAATTTTTGAAATGATTAACACTCTCGACGTGTCACAAAAACACTTTAGCAAGTGACACGTCGATTAATTTTCAAATCAATTTGTTATTTCAATCGGTGAGATAGTAACTCGCTGGTTCACTCATATCGTGTTGTCTGCTTTGAGACGTTCCGATAATGAGAACATGCTGAGTACGATGAATCTAATACATATGTGTTAGAAAGATTCAATACTCCAGCTGGAAATCCTGTCAAGAATATTCTTCTTAAATTGAATCTAATCACAGGTCGATCCTCATGGATTCGAAGGTTACTCGAACCAAAAACGGGCGAATGACAAAGCCATATTCATCCCCCTGCTTTATTGCTAACTATTTTATTTTAGGAATATTTAAAGATGGTGATGGAGGTACCTGATTCCAGCTGACTCATAAGATTTATTGCCACATGCTCATACCCTACCGCCAAATATAAAGACATCATGAAAACTCAAGTACATGTTCCAAGACTCCTGCTACTCTGATATCGTACGTCCTTCTTGAAGCGACAAAGTGTTAAAGTTAATGAAATTCAAAGAAGATGAATTATTAAAGCTTTTCAAGATTATTGTAACACCCCCAAAATCACAACAACGCAATGGAATACCACTTGGGGTGCTACTTCATAGTTCATACACACAAGTTACAGAAAACGACCTCAAAATAGACGTTAATAAAATGTCACATTCGATTAAAAATTCAGAGTAAAATTAGGTCCCAATAATTTATGATTTAACAAGATTACAAGATTTCAATCGTGACTCATTTGTATATTTAAAGAAAACAATCATCGAATGTGAATAAAACCAAGTCCTTAAATTTTTGATATCCACGCGACTCGAATGCTCCCAATGCACAGCTAGCAATATAATATCCTAAGAAAATACATGCAAAAACGTCACAATAATGTTGGTGAATTCATAGGTTTAAGTAAAAGCAGTGTTGAAATAATTCAAGTAATATTTCTGAAAGAAAAGTAGCGTTACAACAACATTATCAAAAGAATTATTTTCGCAATCCAAGTAGGGATTCAATAAATCAAGTAATGTTTAGTAATGGACCACAAGGAATAAGATCAGCCATCGACAGTGCAACGGATGCAATGTCAAGTAAATGAATTAATATATTATCGCATTAAGCTCATGCCACTGAAACGTTAACCAAGCATATAAAATATGCAATAATGTTGCCCCTCAACAAGGTAATATTGCAATATACCTAAGAAATTCCAATAAAAAAATGTCCTTTTAGGGTGTGATCCGCGCTAGTGGATGTCACAACCCTAGACAGTGCAATCACGCCCAATAGATCTACTTAATGTACTAGCGCTCTCCCATCATAGGTACTTTGACAAGTGCATGAAATTCAGGCCTTTTTGCAATAGGTACTCATGCAGATAAACTCATAATCGTCAAGCATACCCTTCAAGCACATTGTGGTCCAATTAAAACAAGTAATATATCAAAAACTCATAGTTGAGAAGTAAATAGATAAACAAGATCTCTAATCAGTTAGTAAGCAATTCAAGCTTAAATAATTCAATGTTAATATGAACATGTTCAAAAATGTATTAAAATCATGTGAAGAGCAGTAAAGTCTTTAGTAAAAACATTCATGTAAACGCTTATAAATTGGAATCAATAATTATTTGGTAAAACGAGCATAGTATTTGTCACCCACGAGGAAAAATAGTTAATGAAAAAACATTAGCGAGATAAAAGATGGGGCTACAAAACTCACCGTAATGGATGATCGAAGAGAAACCAACTCCTCATAGAAGATGACCCAAATGATTAGTCCGAGACTATAAATCAAGTCGCGACTTAGAATGATATATGATATCATTATAATAGAATAGTTATACAATACTAGTTAAAGAATTCGAAACATAAACAATATTGCACCATGACTAAACCAAAGCGTTTTTATAAAGTATAATGATGTCTAACCTGGGGTTAAACTAAAATAAACATCTACTAAGTCTCATCCCTTAATTCCTATCTTAATTGGATGTGGTCACACTTTTCATTTTTCGAATCCTAGACGTAAAAGTCAATTTTCTAATTTTAGTCATTTTCAAGAGACCATAAATCCTAAACCATAAAAGATATAGATATGAGGCTTTCACCCATGGAAAGGCATTGAAGTATACTTTCCAGAACATTAATCCTAAAACTCCAAATGTTTACCAATTTTTAGAAAAAGACAATTTACTATCGCTAACTCAAACCAAAAAACTACCGTTTGCAGAATTTAGCCATGATCACCGGACCATATATCTCATTCTATAAAATATAAAAATGTGAGGTTTTCACCCCTGTAAAACCACATGAATCTAGTTTTCAAAACATTAAGCCAATCATTCAACTCATTTATCAATCAACGGGAAATAAACTTTTACTAACCGAAGGTCAAACCAGATTTTTAACTGAATTTCTTGGTTTTGCCGTTTTAGTCATAAATCCTAAACTAAAATAGCAATGAATGTGAGGCCAAGTGATGGAGCTTCTATAAGATGTCTAGCATTGACCCAAGCTTTAAAAACTAAACTTTTAGTTCAAAAACCCTAACATTAACTTGCTTTCTAATCGAAGGTCCAGAATTGACCCATGTTTGTATTTTGACCATATCTCCCTCATACGGAGGAATTGGTTGAGCATCAAACTATCTCATAATGCCAAGACCTATATCTATTCACCCATAAAAATATCTCACAGGCTCCAGGCCAAAAATTTTGGAGAACAAGCTCCATTTACCTGCTGTCCCAAAACAGCCCGCAAAATCCTATTCTAAATCAACCCATAACACATCTAAATCTTCAATTGAGCCATCACAAGGCCAATATACTTCAATGTAATCTAAATACTAATAAATATCCACTATATTCAAGGTTAATACAAGATCAAACCTAACAAGAACATGCATGTTCCTAAGATCAAAAATCAAGAACATGCATTCAATAGAAAATCAAAACAATAAAAAGGAAGTTTAGGGAAGCACTTTTAACTTACAATGGGACAATTCAAGAGATCAAACACGAACCCTAGGTGGGTGTTTAGGGGCTGCCGAAGTCAAGACACCAAACCAAAAACCTTAGCTCGACTTTCTTGCTTCAATCTTGCTTGTAATTGCTTAATATCAAATCTTTTACTCCCTAGTAGTATTCAATTGAATCAAAACTCTAAAAATCTTCAAGTTCTTCAAATCAATAATTTTCTAAATCAAAGCATGGTGACTTTCTAGTGAAAAGGGATGATTAGGGTTTAATGTAGGATTGATTTGGAGTAGATTGAAGGTGATTGGATTGAGTTTGGAAGATGATGGTGGTGGTTCTTGGTGTCTGGGCGTCGAATAGAAGAGGGAGGGGAGAAGCAAGTCTGTCGATTGTTTCTATGATGGGTGTTATGGAGGTTATAAAATAAAAAGATAAGCCCTATTTATATATAGCTGATATCCTTTCCTTGTTTGTATCGAACAATAAAAAAAATAATGGGTCGTTGATTTTGGTTATGGTATAACCGGTCAAGAAATAAGGAGGGGGGAAAAGGACTGGGCTTGGCCCAATTTTTGCTTAACTAGAATTTACCTATAAGTCTCGGGCCCAAAAACCTATCATAGCTCACTAATTTTTCCTAAATCGCGATTTTTGACTCAGGTGCAAATTTAAACACAAGAAAAGATGAAAAATATAAAAATAAAAATAATTAGGCACTCGAGGCCCGAATATGGAGTCGTTGATTTCTTGGTTCTTAAAAAAACGGATAAAATTTTAAATCATAGCGCTTTTTACTTAAAATCAATGATTTTTATATAAAACAACGAAGTAGTGAAAAGTAAAATTTTTTAGAAATTTAAAAAATTAAATATAAGTTGAAAATTAGTAGTGACCTTAAATACGGGGTTTTACATCCTCCCCACCATATGGGAGCGTCGTCTCGGTGCTCAATTCGTTTTATTCATCTTCGGTTTAATTGTGAAAAGATGAGGATATAGACACGTCATCGTCGAGG
Organism: Tanacetum coccineum; assembly: GCA_026074375.1. NCBI lineage: Eukaryota > Viridiplantae > Streptophyta > Magnoliopsida > Asterales > Asteraceae > Tanacetum > Tanacetum coccineum. The sequence goes on from BQNB010122354.1 coordinate 7,597, forward strand.
TTTCCAACGGAAACTAAATGAGAAAGAGTCAAAACATCAAATATATGCAACGTGCATAAGCGAATGGATTGAATGTCGCGAGAATCCTTAAAAGAAAAGATGAAATACATGACTCGAAGAAGAAGCCATTGCAAACGAGGAATTTAAGAAGTCGTCAATTCTAGGAAGCGATTAAGGGTTCATTACTATTAGCTTATCAAGTTTGCGGCGGTCGATACACATTCGGAAAAACCCATATAACAAATCACGAGTCGAAAGAAGTTCATAGCCCAAAGAATGATTCGTACAAACGAACGCACGCTATGCCGGATACACATAAGCCCACTCATTCACAATTCGTCACTTACATAAAGAGGCGTCCCAATCCATATAAGTGATGAATTATGAAAACACTATTATTGATTAAACAAAATTTTACCCTAAATCTAAATTAATCTTAGCTTTTAGATTCAAAAAGTGACAGTTTTCAATACTTAAATAAATCTTTGCTGATGCAACCTTTGCACCTGATGCAGTTGACACAAAACCACATTAATTTTTTTTTCTTTACAGGTTTAAAAACTTGGTTTCCAACTTGTTTTAACACTCTATCAGACACAAATACAACCTTAAAAAGCCACTTTTTTAAAATCTAACTCTATAAGCTAATATGAAAAATTTAGAACACACAGATTCAAAAACCTTTTGCATAAAACCTTAAAGTAAGCTTGTAAATCTTAAAACCCTCAAAAACAGATTAAATTTACTCAAGATAGCTTGCCAAAGTTCCCCAAGTGACCCAAACCAATTTTTACACTAATTTGACCCTTTTTACAACCTAGGACCCAACACCTCTAACAGTATGGAAAGTTTAATTTTTAAACTGCTTATCAAGAATTTTAGCAAAGTTTTATAAAAACAAATATTAAACATGCAATGTTAAGCATAAATAAGCAAAAAGTACAAAGAAATAGACACTAAAATAATCTAATAAGTAAAAGCAACAAAGATATGAGCAGTTTAAAAGCAATGAAAGGCAGTTTAACATAAAAACATAAACAAAAGACAAACAAGCATTAAACAAAGATAATTAAGCATAAAACAACATTAATAAGCAACTATAAGCAAGTAATAAGCACTGCTACAGTAGAAATGCAAGAAAATGGAAAATGATGACTTATAAAAGTCCAAGCTTTTGAGAATGAATAAAACACAACCAAACCTTTATCCTAACACCTCCCATGAGGTTCTAACCCATATGGCCATCCATTACCAACCATGCTCCAAGATTCTTCAATATTTTTGGTGATTTTGGGTATTTTAAAGATTTTAAAAAAAATTTCCTTAAGTAATTTAAACTTAAATTAAAACAGGTTGGTTAAATGTCTAAATTAGAGCTTAAAACAGAGCTTATAGTAGGTTTTTAACAATTAAGAACAATACAAATTCAAAGGTTAACTTAAAAACTTCCAACTTTCATTAATATTAAAAACAGGATTACAAGACTTGTAAATTAAAAGACACTAATTAAAAATGACTTAAAAATAAGCTAGGTAAAAACTACTTGCCCTCCAAGGCTTACAAGAGTCTTATTTATACAAGAACTAAGAAGATTCTAGGTCTTCGGGTCTTGACCTCTTCTTTCTTGTGTTTCTTTACTAAGTGAGAACCAGGGTGTGTTTGTTGTGTGAGACAAGTCCAAGCATTATCTAAGCCCTTGATTTTGAGTAGAGCCCAAGCCCTTGATCTTGACCATCAATTCCTTGTCATTTTCATTGTCGAATGAGAAGGCTAAGGATTGCCAAGGTGTTCATTGACCCATGTGGGGTTAGAGGGTGTGACTTTGTTTTTGGCAGGTTGCAACAGTAATCGAGGTGAATTGACAGGGGAGGTGAACAGTGGGTCATGGTGTTTGGCGGGAAAAATTGGTATGAAAGGGCAGGGTGAAAGTTTAGGGAAATGGCACAATTGGCCCCTCAAAGTGTGTGTGTCTATTACACGTATAGTCCTTGATGGTATAAAATTTTAGAGGTTGGCAAAAACAGTCCCTCAGGTTATATATCCTACTTGCAAAGGAGGTCCTTGTGGTGTATAAAAGGTTGAGGGTTTGGCAGAACTAGTCCCTCAACTTATAGTTGGGCTTTTTGCTTTGCATAAAATAGCTTAATAGGTTGACCCGACCCATTAAATGGGTGCGGGTGGGCCCATTAAGTATTTCTTCGTTTTTGGCTTTGTCTTTTGGCTTTGTTGGGGTTGACTTTTTGGCTTTGACTTTGTCTTTTCACGCTCTTTCCATTCCCGTGCTCGTTTCTTGTTGTTTTGGCTTTGATTTTGTCCTTTTCTTGATTATCCGTTACCTGCACAATATAAGTGAAAACATACAAATACAATGTATTTTTGGTACGTTTTTTGGTTATTTAAGTCCGATTTTAGTGGAAAATGGTATGTGTAATTAAACATATACCAAAATCCCCATACTAAAAGACATTGACCGTGTCCCTCACGCAATGCATAAGCAAAGCACTTAGAAAACTAAGACTCCTTAAATCCCCCTCGACTAATAAACCTCGAAAAAGTACTAAGTGTTCATCAAGGGGAAGTAAAGAATCAATAGCTTTGAAAAGCCCCATTTTTACCATTTTAAAATATATACACTTATTCCTACACATATTTTTGTATCTTTCTTTTTTCTCTTTTTTTGCACTTTTCTTTTTAAGCAACTAACTAACATGTTTGACTTTCGTTATTTTATAACTTTAGGTCAATAGAACGAGCAAGACGCATATCAATCTAAAATGCACCAAAAAGGATAAATTCATGCTTCCAGACGCTTCACTATTCAAACCAAGCTTAAAACGAAATCACCGTTAAATATAAGTTAAGATGCTAACACTACTCATATTTGTAACTTGTGAACTTTTCGCTCCCGACAATTATTATATCTTAGGTGAATGTGCTTATTTTGAATTTCAACCATGGATCAACGTTTTGCAAAATTGCTATTTTTACGTTCCACACCGAGAGATAAAGAGTTGAAGGCGAGATCATCCCATGAGCGACTTTCCGTCTCGTCCCATCCAAACTTTGCGGCTAAGTACCAAGGCTTTTGACACCCTACAGATACTAGTATCGGGACTCACGGACCTTTGTTTCGAAAAACTCTAGGTTCCCTATGTATACATAGCTTAAATTTAAGAAAACATAAAATAAATAGTCTTAGTTCAAAAGCATATCTAACTTTAAGAAAAAGTTGATTTTCCCTATATTTATTAACTCTCTTTCTACACTTAATATAAATTATTCATTCTTAAGGAAAACCTCGACCTTTTAGAAGGCTTGACAACAACGGTTGAGAGCCGTCAAGATGGCAGCAAACTGTTTAATCAGCCTCGGATTATTATTCTTACTATGGCTTTCTTTAGAAGGCTGCACATGTTGTGAGCCGGCAAGATGCATGCAGACTTTTATCAGCCCCACAATTAAAAGTTATTATCATCATTCATATCATTTTTTTATATTGCCACGAATATAGAAAAAACTTCTTTTAGAAAATTTTAAGTATATATTTGGACTATGGATAACAATTAATAGACAACATCTCAAAAAGTGTTAATTTAAGTTAATCTCCAAAAATAGCACTTATTATTAAGCCGGTTAGAAGGCTTATGGAGAAAAAGTCACAAAATACATACAAGACACTTAATATTTCCAAATAATCCTTGTTTAGCATCCAACTCATACTTAACTCTATTATTTTTCATTCTTCGCGATCTGCGAACGCTTAGTCTAAAAGTTAAGGAACAAGCTAGAGCTCAACACGCTCGATCGAGTCAAAATTTACTCTTATTCTACCCAGCAGGAAAGTCAAAATTGTGACAAAACACTTATTTTATTTTTGAAAAATTTTAAATTTTTTAAATTTTTTTGAAATTTTGGTGGTAAAAACAAGATTACGCGAAAACAACGACTGCAGGCACAATCAAATCGATAGATCCCCCCATACTAGAATTAAACATTGTCCTCAATGTTTTAAGAAGGGTCTCTACGTAAATCCTAAGCCGTTTATTAGGTATGCTTAAAGATAAACGTTAGTCGATAAGATTTGGATATCGGATTCCCAAATGAAGCTGAGGATTTGAAGCTCTTGTGAACGAAGGACAAAACCGCGAGCACGAGAGGCTTCAAAAATCCAGGACAATCCTGGACAATTATAAAAACACAAGCAAACGAGAATGGAAAGAGGCACACCTCTCACAACAAAAAAACAACTTATTCATTACTACATATTACTACTACGGATAAGCATGGGTTGCCTCCCACGAAGCGCTTGTTTAGGGTCACTAAGCTTGACCCAATCCCCGAATTCATTTGTCCTTGGGGAAGGTTTGGAGATCCGGGACAACCAATTTTAGTACTCCCCTCCAAAGTAGTGCTTAATTCGATGACCGAAATCACGCCTTGAAAGTTTTGGCCCGGATTTTGAGATAACATTCCCCAAATGGGGTGCCATATGGAAAGACATGGGAAATGGTGAACGGTCTGGACCAACGGGATTTCAACTTGCCCAAGAACATCTTCAATCAAGAGTTAAAGAGGAGGACTTGATCACCGACGTTGAAAACGCGGTTTTTGATCTTTGAGTCATAGATCCTCTTTGTTTTCTCTTTATGGATCAAAGAGTTCTCATAGGCATGATCACGAAGTTCATTTAGTTCATTGAGTTGAACTTTACGGTGATCACCCGCAGTCTCAAGGTCAAAGTTTGCATGCTTTAAGGCCCAGTAGGCTTTGTGCTCGAGCTCGATCGGTAGATGACATGCCTTTCCGTACACGAGCTTGTATGGGGTACACCCGATGGGTGTTTTGTAAGCGGTACGAAAGGCCCAAAGTGCATCATCTAGTTTATCCGACCAAGAGGCACGGTTCTCGCCTACGGTCCTTTCAAGAATTTGTTTCAAACCACTAAGGATACCTCAACTTGCCCACTTTATTGTGGTGATACCGGTGGAGAGTCGTTGAGTAACTCCATATTTTAGGCATGACCTTTAAAACAGGTCCATGCAAAAATATGTTCCGTGATCACTTATGATAGCAACGAGGGCACCGAATCGGGAGAAGAGTTAGATTTAATAAATTTTGCAAACAACTCGGGATAGCGTCGTTGTGGGAGCACTTTTTGCTTTAACCCATTTGACAAATAATCGAGCCGCCACAAAGTATATACTTGTTCCCGTCGTAAGAAGGAACGGCCCCATGAACATACAATGCCCGCACTCGTCAAAGATTTCACAAACTTGGATGGAATTTTGAGCATCTCCATCCTTTGTAAAATTTTCCTTGCGTTGGGCACGAGTCGCAATTTTTTAAAAACCAACTCGTGTGCATCTATGTAATATTGGGTGGGCCAAAAGAACCGGCATCAAAGACTTTTTGGCGGTGAGAATTTGCACCTTGAGTGTCCCCAGTTGGTTCATATGTGGTAAGCTTTGAGGATGTCATAGCTTCTTTGCCGGTGCACACACCAAATATGTCCAACACACCGCCGGATCACTTGATCCGCACAAATTTTGAATAGGAAGGGGTCGTCCCAAAAGTAGTGTTAGAACTCTCCTATAAAAACTTGATTTCTGCTGGGAAGACATTCCTCGAACAATGAAATTCCTCGCGCGGTAATTTGCATAATCGACAAATCACGGGTACTTGAGACACCAAAAGCACCATATTAAGTGTCTCGATGAGGAAACTTTTCATTTATCTCCTTTGGACGAGCACATTTTCATAATGATTATTCTAATCGGAAAGATGATCGGACCGCGAGTTCTCAGGCTCCTTTGTGTCAATTACTTTGAAATGGGTGGAACTCTTGAAGGAGGATGAACCCACCAAGCAATCACGCCTTGGAATCTTTTTTGCAAAAAGATATTTAGGGCGGAGTGATTCCTTATACACTAGCTTTTGTTCAAGATGAGGTAAGATCAGAATTTTTCAAAGGCATACACCACGGCTAACATTTCTTTCTCCGTCGTGGTGTAATGCGATTCCGCCTCGTTTATTGTTTTGCTAGCATAGTGTATAGGCCTAAAGTGTTTTTCATGACGTTTCCCCAAGACCGCACCTATGGCAACGTCGCTTGCATCGCACATAAGCTCAAAGGGTAAGTCCTAGTCGGGGGCAATCAAGATTGGAGCTTCAGTAAGTTTTTTCTTTAATGTTTGAAAAGCTTGAATACAATCATCGGAGAAGATGAACGGAGTATTTTTCTCAAGAAGATGAGTCATCGGTCGGGAAATTTTGGAAAAATCCTTAATGAACCGTCGGTAGAAACCGGCATGACCGAGAAAACTCTGAACACCCTTGACGGTGGTGGGATGAGGTAACTTAGCAATCACATCGACTTTTGCCTTATCAACCTCAATCCCGTTCTTTGAAATCTTGTGGCCAAGGACAATACCTTCCTTAACCATAAAATGACTCTTTTCCCAATTAAGACAAAGATTGGTGTCTTCACACCTTTTGAGCATCTTGTCCAAGCGAGAGAGGCAATTTTCGAATGAATTCCCAAAGACCGAAAAGTCGTCCATGAAGACTTCCATTGTTTTTTTGATCATATCATGAAAGATAGCCATCATACACCTTTGGAACGTGCCCGGTGCATTGCATAAGCCGAAAGGCATGCGACGATAGGCGAACGTTCCATAAGGACACGTGAATGTGGTCTTTTCTTGATCTTTAGGATCGATGGGAATTTGAAAGTAACCCGAGAAACCATCGAGAAAACAATAGTAATCGTTTCCCGCTAATCTCTCGAGCATTTGATCCATAAAGGGAAGTGGAAAATGGTCTTTACGGGTGGCTTCATTTAACTTACGGTAGTCAATGCATACACGCCACCCCGTAACCAATCGAGTCGGGATCAACTCATTTTCATCATTTTCAACAACGGTAAAGCCACCCTTTTTCGGTACGCAATGTACGGGGCTTACCCAAGGACTATCCGAGATCGGGTAAATTAATCCGGCATCAAGAAGTTTTTCAACCTCCTTTTTGATGACATCGTGGATCTTTGGATTCACCCGTCTTTGGTGTTGGACCGCCGGTTTGTAGTCATCTTCCATAAGAATCTTGTGAGTATAAAATTCCGGGTTAATACCCTTGATGTCGGAGAGTTTCCAAGCGATGGCTCGCTTGCGTGACTTCAAAACCTTTATGAGAGCGGCTTTTTCGTCCATACTCAAGTCTTTAGCAATTATGACGGGCAACTTGTCGTCACCCTCCAAAAATGCGTATTCGAGATGAGGAGGTAAGTCCTTGAGTTCGACCTCGGGAGGTTCATCAATTGAAGATTTATCAGTTTTAGCTTCACAAACTTTAAGTTCTTTTCGAATTTCTGGCAAATAATTTCCTTGATTGGGAGGGGGTGATGGATCATCATTTAGATATGCTTCAAGAAGAAGAATATCCCCCTCCAGGTCATAATAAGAGTCATCAACTTCCGGTGAAGTTGGATCATCTTCAAGAGCGAGGAAAGCATCGACTTCCTCGAGAAGAAAATCTATATCCCCGAAGGGAGTGAGTGTCGGAGAAGAGGTAGAAATGATCGGGTCATAATAAGGAGTGGGATTGCCACTCGCGATCACATCAGAGAAACCGAGAACTTCTTGAGAATACTCCTCACAAGCCATTTCAATGATGTCGATTCGGTTCGACGTCATATCATCGTAATTAGAGGAGTACATTGAAGTTTGATCAAGATTGAATGTTACGGCTTCTTTTCCAACATGAAGTGTTAATTCTCCATCGTTAACATCAATCAAGACATGTCCGGTCTTTAAGAAGGATCTCCCAAGAATTAGGGGGACTCGGGGATCGGCATCAAAGTCTACGACTACAAAGTCGGCCAGGAATTGGAACTTTCCTACTTTTACGTAGACATCTTCGGCGATACCGATCGGTTGAGAAATCGTTCGGTCCGCAAGTTCAAGAGTCATACAGGTAGGGGCAAGTTCAGGAAGGGATAACTTTTTCTACATGGATAATGGCATGAGATTTATGCTAGCGCCAAGATCGGCCAAGGCTAAGCACTCATCCATTCTGGGAAAATCACACGGTATGAGGAATTTGCCGGGGTCTCCAAGTTTTTCGGGTAACTTGTTGAGGATGACCGTCGAACAATGCTCATTCAAAGGCGTTCTAGACATTTCACTTAATTTTTCTTTGTTTCCAGTTAAGGCTTTAAGAGTCGAGGCAAATTTTAGCATAAGAATAAAGCATCTGTTAAGCTAATTTAGAAACTCAAATCTTTAAAGATTTTGTAGAATTTCTCAATTTCGTCGTTAGCTTTTTCACGGCGCCTTTCATCATTACGCCTCGAAGGATACGGAATTGACGGTTTCGGGTTAGGCATCGGAGCACTAACGGGAGCAACAATGGGCTTAAAATTTGGTACATGAGATTGAACTTGGACAACCAGAGGTTGGACGTCTTCGGTACTTCCGTTATTAGCAGGAGGAATCGTGTCCTTTGTGACCTCGGTTTCACGTTCCACTACTTTAGAAGGAGAAGAGGAAGTAGTAGGAATCGTGGGTCCTTGATAAGCAACACCACTTCGGGTGGTGATACCTTTCAAATCTTCCCTCGGGTTAGTAACGGTGTTACTAGGAAGATTTCCTGAACCCGAGGTAGATGCGGTATTGGATTTCA
>BQNB010122355.1:0-14109 GCA_026074375.1 Tanacetum coccineum
GATCATCCCATGTCAAAATTGATCAAGGAGGTTCTTTTTCTAGCCAAATCCGGGCTGAACCTTCGAGAGAAAATGGAAAAAGCATAAGCTTAATTGACGTGCTCGGGATGTTCGGGAATCTCATTGTTGAGGTGATCTTATTGAAATAACGGATGTGAGCATGTGGATCCTCTTTATCATGTCCGAAAAACTGTTTGTTTTGAACAAGATTGATCAAACCATGCTTCAACTCAAAATTAGCATTGATTTCGGGAATTACAATTGCATCTTCGTACCCCTCGGTGGGTGCTTGAAGTAATTGCGCCATAGTCCGGTTATCGGCCATCGGAACTAAGGGTGGATTAACAAGAGGTTCTTCTAAATTAAATGGTTGAACAACAACCGGTGGGGCTTGTTGTTGTTGGTTACGGTTGCGGGTTTGAGAACGAGTGCGCATGCACAAAGTAGAAAATGAAAATTTAAATTAATTTTTTTATTTTTTTAAACAAACTATTTTAACGGATAACGAGATAGACAACTTAAACCAAATAATCAAATTTACTTCACGGTAGCTCTTAAAATTTTTACTTTTTAAGGTGAGCCGTATTTCGTAAATGACACAAATGGTAAGTTTTAAATCTTTGATTCGAGTTGGGAACTTACTAATGATAATACCTCAATTGAAGGAATTATTTGTTGGTGTTCTTTTACCAACTTTGTTTATTATTATTTTTCTTTTTAAGGACAATTTTTTTATATTTTTGATTTTTTATATTTTTTTAATATGATAATTATACTAAAAGAAAAGAAAAATATTTTTTACTTTTTATATTTTATAATTTTTTTATATTTTTGATTTTTTAACAAAAACAAAACTTTCAAAAATGAAAGGGTCTTCAAATATCGATCAACAAACTTCAAACGAGAGAATCTTAATCACAAATCCCCGGCAACGGCGCCAAAAATTGATTCGTTAGAATCTAACACACGAAAAATATAAAATATAATATACTATGGAAAATTACCAATTTACCCTTGAGGACAAAGGTAAAAAGGAAATTCTTCACAAATATATATAATATAATATAATACGTATATTAAACCGGGAAGTATGATTCCCCGGGTCGTTTCTCCAACGATTTGTGAAATTGAAACCACGATTGTTATTCGGACAATGATTTGAATTGGAAACAAAGTTTGATTTGATTTTCTACTTCTACAAATTAAAATAAGCAAATGATAACAATTAAGAATGAAAACAAACAACTGGAATTTAAACTTTAACTAAAAACGCAAAACGGGAACCTCAAACGGAAGCTACAAACCTTAAATTTCTAAAATTAAACCTAAAGTGAAATTTTCTTTTTAAATGGACTCTAATTGACTAAAAAGTAGGTTTAAATAAAACTAGAACAAAAACGAATTTGAAATGAGCGTTAAAACACAAAAAACGAGAACGGGGACGAATTCCGTTCTTTAAAAGACGAAATTTTGCAATTTAGACCCTACGAAAACAAAACTAATTTTCCTATGAACTTTATGATAAAAGAAAATTTCTGAAAAAGATTATTATTTTTTTTGATTATTTTTCTATTTTTTATGATTTTTTAAAGTTTTTAATGAAAATAAATGTTTAAAAATACTAAACGAACTATAAAAATTCTAGAAAAATTTCAGAAAATAGCTTAAACTATTTAAATCCTAGGAAAATTAAACCCAAAATCACAGCTTATCAAATAAGCAATGAAATAAGCTAGGACAACTGAATAAGCTTATTGGGCTAGAATGTATATAAAGAATTAATTGTGCAAGATATGGTTGGATGAGCTATTGAAGCAAACTGATAAGACGTGTGTGTTGTGTGGGTGAGGTCTTGGGTTCGAGTCTGGGCATACACCCCTTTTTGCATTTTTTTTATTTTTGAAAACTCAAAAGAACAAAGCTATTGAGAAAGTGGTAAAGTGTGTGGGTGTGTATGGCAAGGTCGTGGGTGGGAGTTGTGTAACCCACCACTTTTTATTTTTTTTTTTTTGTAACTAAAAGGCTCAAGGCTTGTAAAGGATACTTTTTAAACAGTTTTATTGAAGACAACTTAAAGCTGATTGAAACCTAGATATTAGCACTCAAAGCTTTGGAAAAAAGCTATTTACAAAATGTGGTGTGAGAGCTTAAAGCTTGTTTACACTAAAATAAGCATATGGATCCAAATATGCACCAAATAACAAACCTAAAGCTGTCCTAGATAGCTTTGGATACCTAGCAACTATATTTTAAACGATCTTAAGTAGATACACTATAAGCCTACTTAATTTGATAATCTAAAAAGGCTAACTCAGAAATATGCATTAAAAACTCAAAATTATATAAGTACAAAGCTCTTAGCTATGACAGAAGCTAAGCTTTTGGAAATTAATTACTCTATTAAAGTACACATAAGTAAATGATAAAAACTAATACTATAAGCTAGAAATATAAGTTTAAAAGCTAAGATTTAGTTACTATTGTTTTTGGTTTTTTAAGACTTTTGATGAACTTTTAAAATTAAATTACCTATGAAATAAGCATTAGAAATTGGAAAGCAGTTTTAATTCTTTCTTATTCCTATCTGTAATCTAATTTATTTACTGTATTTTAATGTTTTAAAATTAATTAAGGCTATCCTAAATTTGATCAAAAGGACAGCAGTTTTAACTGCTATTAAACCTGTTAATGTACTTGGTGAAATGGCAAAAACAACTTGCAGGTTACCTTAAGGGTAAAACCTGCATTACACTCTCAAATTGAAAGTGTTTGAACACAAAAAAAAAATCCAAGCTCTCAAGAGCTTGGATCCAAAATTCTCTTATTAGCTTTTTGAAAACAAACCGCCCTGGCTGCTAGGAGAGTAGAAAATAAGCCTTAAAATGTTGTTAAGTTAAACTATCTACAAACCTTTGCTTAATACTAAATCATATAGAAATCTAACTAACCAAGAAAATTACCAAAGTTACTTTGAATTATTTGGGGGGAGGTCAAACTGCACTATTCCAAACACCCCTTTAACATTGACAGATTTCTTTATTAGTAATGATAAGAGATTTTATGATCAATCTTTTTATCAACCAGTTTATAAAAATAGCTTAAAATAAAAATAATTAGTAATCAATAAACTATAATAAGAGATAAAACAATTAAGCTATACTAACTTAACTATTATTTTTGGTTTTTTATATGATTTTTATGACAGATATGGAAGAAACTATGTTTAAGCTACAAAAGCTAAAACAAACAATCAATCAAGTAAGCAACAAATAGATTGAATAAGGTACAAAAAGCCACTAGTTATGCAAATAAGAATTAATAAGCAAAATTTATGCATAACCTACTCATTAAAAAAACTAAAGGACAGAAAAGTAAGGACTTACAAGTACCTTTGCTAAACAAAAGGCTAAAAGGCTCAAATGTGCTTATCTTCAGCTCTAGCTTATCCTTATGGTAAAGATAGGAAGTAAAGTCCTTGATGCTTCTCATGGTCTAGCTTCCTTTCATAAGCTTAAGAGCTCCAGTAATCAAGTATTAAGATGATTTTATAGTTTAAGTGGATTAAAGGAGTAATTAAGCTCAATCATCAATGCTTAGAGTCTTGTATTTGGGGTGTGAGCTGAATTGCGCTTTAAGTGAGCTTATGAAACAGTAGCTTAACATTAGAGCTTATTGATAGTAAGAGAGTGAATTTGAGAGTAAACACTTAAAAGAGATTAAGTAAGCTTTTCATTAACTAAAATTTGATTACATTAAGTGAAATTTAAGAGTACAATTGAAGACTGAAAATTACATTTAAATGAAAAATAAGCTAAAAGCTAAATTAAGCTATGCTAAAAGCTACTCTAGATACGTGTGTGTGTGAGAGTGAAGGGCTATTTATAACCCTCTTCTGAATCTTCTAGGCTCCTTGGGGCAGATATACGCTTCTCCAATCTTGTCCGTACATTCTCTCAATGATTGGAAGAGCAATCTTAGTCGTTGGATCACATCTTATCTCACACGGATTGCCAGCTTGGCATTCCGTGATTGAGACAACTTGTGCTTCTTTTGAGAGTGTATCAAGTGTAAAATCCCATCTCTCTTGTGCTTTCTCATCATCCAACGTGTCCTCACTTGATGGGATCAACCAATGAAATGCGTTTGGTGATGTAAGATTTTACCAACGTGTACTAGGACACCTGAATTGTCCTTTTTGTCCTTCAATTGGGATTTGCCCTATGATTTGACCCTGGGTGAAAAGGTAGAAGACGGGTGAACAGTGGTAAAACCACTTTTCCCGCTCGTTTTTACTTATAAGGGTGTGTTTAATTTGTGTTGACCCGGGACTTGACTTGGGTTTGGGCCGGGTGTTGGTTTTAGGCCAAGGGTTAAATTCGGGTAATGGGATTTGGATTTGTTATAAAAAGAGAGATAACAAGTATTAAGTTTTATAAATAAAAGTTAACGACCGTTAGGGTTTTTAAGGTTTATAAATGAGGGACTGATTTTGAAACTTTGGGATTTTGTCCTTTAGTGACCTTGACTTTTGTTGACCAAGTTGACTGAAGGTTGACTTTTTGACCTTGATAGCTTCCTCCCGGCTTTTTGCGTGCTCTTCCGTTCCCGTGTTCGTGTTTGCCCGGTTTTAACCGTTTTCTTGGGATTTTTGCTTTATCCGTACCTACACAATCACAAAGACAAAACAAGTAATATTCAAGCATTTTATGCACAGTTTTGATCTTTATTGGGTCTATTTTGATATAAAATGGATATGTGTTTTCACACATATCAAAATTCCCCAAACTAAGCGATTGCGTGTCCTCACGCAATATTATATGCCTTATAACCAAATACCTCGAAACTTCCCCAAACTAAACCTTTGAAAGGTAGCAAAGATTTTTGTGGAAAAATTAAGAAATCACAAGTTATAAAACACCCCACTTTCACATTTTTCTAAAACCTTTTTTTTCATTTTTTTTGAAACTAAACTTATTTAAAGAAGACTTCTTTTTGAAAAATTTAAGTATAAATTTGAACTAAGACTAAAATTTTGCTATATATTACATAAAAATTATTGATTTAAATTTAATCTCCAAAAACAGCACGTATATTAATCTGGTTAAGAGCTTATGGAAGAATAAATATTAGTAAGGATGCTAACACTACTCATATTTGCAACTTAACATTTTACTCCCGACATTTATTATATCTTAAGTGAGTGTGCTATCTTGAATTTCAACCATGGACAATTTTTGCATACATTACTCATGCTTTACGTTCATCTTGAATAAATGAATTTTAAAGGTCGAGATCATCCTCATGTAGAGACTTTTCGTCTGGCAACATCCCAACCTTGCGGCTAAGTGGACCAGGCTTTTGGACACCCACACAGGACTTAGTATGTGACTCACGGACCTTAGGGTTCAATTAACTCTCAGTTACCTGATATTTCATAGCTTATAAAATAGAGTAGTCAAAGTGCCAAAAGCATTATTTGAACTTTAACAAAAGAAATCAATTTATTGTATAATATGTAGAACAAGAACACAAGATAAGGAAGAAGAGGAGAATGGAGAATTCTTTATTCAGGTATTCATCCAAGAGGTTACATAGTATCAAGTATTTATAGGGAAAGATAAATACATGTAAACCCTATCGGGACGGTTGAGATAAATGGGAATATACATAAGACATTAATATTATTTTACAACACTCCTCCTTGGATATTCAGCGTTTATCATACGGTATATACTGCCTCATTAAAAACCTTATCAAGAAAAACCCAATGGGATAAAAACTTGATGAAGGAAAAGAGTGCAGTGCGCATAATGCTCTCCTCATATAATTGTAATATTTCAGCATCACGAATTGCTAATTTCGTGACGTGTTGCTCAAAATACTTTAGTTGCGAAATTTGTAATGAAGTCCACCAAAATTGTTGATGTTAAGAATAAGTCCTGCAATGATAACAAATATATGTGTAGCTTCCAACCCAATATCAAATGCATTTGTTTGAAAGTATACAATGTGTCTATAAAGATTAAAAGAGAAAATACACTCTTATGACGCATATTAATTGCACAATTAACATCAAATCCTAATTGCAATTTTGTATGGTACTTAGGTATCCAATTCATTTCTTAGAACATGTGCAAAAGCAATTTATTAAGATGCGTCCAATTGATTTTTATCCATTACAGGTATCATTCAATTAGATCAATTATAGTTATTGCGAATCTTTATTAATTGTTTCTAGAAGTTGAATTTGTGAGGCATGCTTGAGGCATTACATATCCTTCGTAGAATATGAGAGCTCTAATAAATCCCATATTAGGAAAAATAAATACTTATCTCACAAATATCAATAAGATATTTACATCCACCTTGAGATAATATGTCTCTTAATAATCAACTTATTGTTTTGTGAATTTATTTATTTCACAAACTACAGTTTTAAATGACATAAACTTTAGGCTTATTATTTCAGTTTTCACACAAAAAACCGATGTATATCCAATAGATTTACACATTGATGTGTATGAACTTCACGTTCAAAAATAGTTTTGTATTTGCATGATACTGTGTTTTTTTATGTTGCCAAAATTTCATTGAGCTCATATTTGGATATTAGTTGTTTCTGATCTCATCATGCATAATAGTAAGCAATATATTGTATGTAGACAAATTTATCAACGTCGTTTTGTTTCGATTCCATATAATTTATGACAAGATAGAATTTATTGAGATCTCATTAGCTATTGAGGTTCTTTGTAACCTTATGTTGTGTCTCTTTATGAGACTACATGGGTCTTTTATACCTCGAACAACATTTGTTTCATGCTCCATATTTTTCATCGAGGATTTTATTTGGAATCAATTTGTCTACCATGCTTGAGGCATGTCATAATAGTGTCCTTAAGGGACAACATATAATCAGAGCATGAGTAGCTGAAATTTTGTATGGTTATTAGATTATCCATAAAATTTCTTTGGGATCAATAGAATATGATAATTCATTCTTAATTTGCAGCTACTTCTCTCTTCCTGAAGGAATTATCCTTCTTCTATATCCCGTATATGTGCATTTAGGTGGAGTAATTTGCACAAAAAAATTGAAATGGGATATGTTTGGTTAATAACCAAAATCAATTATAAAAGGGAGGAATAACATATTGGCATGATGCTAATTGTTGTTGTTGTTGTGTATATTATAATATTGCCCCATACAACAACACAAGTTTTTTTTTTCTCTCATTTTCATTTAATATTTTAGAAGTAATTCATCGCATATTCATGATGAAAATACTTACTATGGAATGTTAAGCTCGCATTGAGCTATTAATCATGCAAACTTGAGGTTGTGATTTAATGACCATTTAGACGATGCATCGATTTTAAACTCTAAATGGTTCATACAATGGATTTGTATGCCTACATATATCCACTTGTTTTCTTTCCAGAATATTGAGGGATTAAGTCCCCAATCTAGTTGATAGATGAATAAATCAACATTTTTTTTTGAGAGATAACATTAGATTGAAGAATCCTATTCTTCGATAGTTTTCACATCATTAATGACTCGAGATGGTAGCAGGTCATGTCAAAAAAAATATGTAAATTATTGCTCATATATAATGTTATGGCAATGATTAGCTTTTACTAATCTTTATATAATGCATGTCGAGGAAGATACAAAAGAATATAATGTATCCTTAATATTTAACTTTGTTTCTCATGACAATTTTATATTTCTATTACAGAGTAAAATGTGTTAGCATAGATTCTTAAATCTATTAATATAGTGTGTAATATCTTTGACACACTTGTATTTTGCATACATCATATTGCATTTTTGCATAAATAACTTTTTTTGTTTGCTCCTTTCTAATTTATTTGCCTTTACTAGTGGATTTTCATGTCATATACCTCTCCATATCATTAATTATTACATTAACTTGAGGGAATGAAGGATTCTATATTTATCATTATATCACATTCATTAAGGGAATGAAACATTCATCACAGGCACAAGAGGGATTGGGTATCTATACGTTGATTTTACTCATCTTTATCCTTACAACTTGGGGTTGCAAACCAAGTTCTTTGAATTAAAAACGTAATAATTATTTCACACGTCCCATAATCACGATATCTACATGATCATCGTTATGAGTCACATTCAGTTGAGTGAATGGAGCAAATTTGTAAAAGGGTTTATCGTGTTTCTTAAAGCAAACCATTGCTTATAATTTAAAGGAAACTTTATATCAAAGCATCGTTCTCGATATATGAACATATACGAGGCATTAACCATCTCATCGCATATTTTCTTGTTATCATTCAGAGGTAATACTCAATATTGCGAAAAATGTGCTCGCATTTACGAGAATTTTTTGCTTTTGATGGTCAAAATCTTTTCATTTAGATTTTGACATTCAATATAACGGATCTTTCCCGTTAGATATATCTTTTAATTCAAAATCTAACACAAAAATTATATGACCGAACTAGCTCTATACTTTTATATTTATTTATGCTTTTGCGGTGCATATAATTATAGCGAGATTTAACGAGTCTTTATTCGTTAAGTATTCTCTTAATAGATCATCATGAAAAAGACGATGGGGGGAATACCAGTATTGTGGCACACTCTTGAAAAGAGGCCTTATTTTCAGCTTTTGATTGATTATCCCAAGTAGATAGAACTCAGCACTGAAAGTCCAAGGGAGATGGTTTCTTTTTCGATATGTCAAGAACAACATATCAGTATTTGAAGCTTTGAATTTTATTCTACATAAAAATAACAAAAGTATCATTTAGCCAGATTGCTTTTATCACCATATACGGATATTTTTTTTTCTTCATATATCACAAACAATTTGACGAATTCTTATTAAGAGATTTTCACCACTTATACATAGTCGTAAAAAAATATCAATTTCAACAATTAGGTAATTTTACAAACAAATTAAATAAAAAAATAAAAAAAAAAAAAAAAAAAAAAAACATAAAAAAAAAAAAAAAAATAACGTTGTGTTTTACGCCATTAACATTTTTATTAAAGGCTAATCATTAAATTTAAACACATACTTTCGATTTTCATCCAACACGTATATAACATAGATTTTTAGATAGATAGTAAAAATATACTATACCACACATCTAAACTAAAAATAAATAGATGCATCACATTTTATTAAGGCAACATATCTAATCTTGATTATATTACGATGTTGATATATGTTATTAGTAGTGTTCATGCCTCTTTTTTTCTTCTTAAAATCAATAACCAGAATAAAATGATTAGAATTTCACTTAATAAAGAAAATACAAGTACAAACACAATTGATTCGGAAAAGATAGACAAAAGACGTGCAATATTCATTGTAAATGCATATAGTTTACCATAGCCAAGTAAATAAAAGATTAAAAAAATTACGAGCATAATTTTAGCAAATATCATGACATTAGTATGCAAAATAATGTTAACCAATATCATGTAGAAAACATGCGAAATCATGAATTTTGCAAATCAGCAAATGATTAAATAATTATATCCACATGATTAACAATAATAAAACACAAACATATAAGAAATAATATGGAAGTGTGTTATTTGACTTCTCTTGAGGGAGCATAATAAAAACTTAAAGTTTTTTTTTTTAATAACCCCCCCCCCCCCCCCCCCCCCCCCCCCCCCCCCCCCCCCCCCCCCCCCCCCCCCCCCCCCCCCCCCCCCCCCCCCCCCCCCCCCCCCCCCCTCCCCCCCCCCCCCCCCCCCCCCCCCCCCCCCCCCCCCCCCCCCCCCCCTCCCCCCCCCCCCCCCCCCCCCCCCCCTTAACATGAGGTTATGTTATTGATTTTATTAGAATCAAAATGGTTCACACGGAGGAGTAATTGGCCCACAGATGTCTTTTTCAATTCTTTCTAGAAAGAAAATAGATTATTTTATAAGTTTATTGATTAAGGGCCCAGATATCATTTTTTCAAAAAAAACATGCTCCACATGATAAAAAAAAATTAATAATAGGATCTTGAGATCCTTTAGTGGATGCCTATTTGAGCTCTCAATTATTTCATCTCATAAATATCACGAAATAACCAAGATCATGCCAAAGGTAAATATTTTTAGATTTCGGCCCTTATCGGGTAGCAAACATATTTGGTTTGTCCAGAAGTTAAACTTTCATTCTATTCATTATAGACTTTTTTTCATTCTTCAATGATGTAATTTGGGAGATGCTCTATTTATTTGAGTCATGATTTCAAATTAACCAGTGGTGTAATATTTTTATAACTCTTAGAAGATTACTCCTGGATCGACTAGTATACAACGATCATTATCTATCCCTTTAGGGAACACACAACAGGCTTTTGCCATCGCTCTTAATATAGTTACTAGTATCGATGATAAAACTTATATGTTTTATTTTTTTTCTTAATAACATAACATGATGTTATGTTTCTTGATTCCATTATAGAATCATAAATATTAGAAACTTGAGTTTCCTTAATTTATATTTTTCAAGCATAATTTGATGTTTTGATATGATCCTTATGAATGTATCATATTAGATCTTGAGGTTCTATTTATTATTTTTTTCCAACAAATGAGGTTGTGCTTTATCTATCGGATTATCTAAATGAATCAAAAAGAACTTGAACTGATGTTCTTTAAAAGATATAAATAACTTGTGGTTATTGTATTTTAATTTTATTCGTTGTGGTTGTTATTATGGAATAAAATATAATCATAAACATGAGGTTATGGTTTAATTTATTTAATAATAACCGTATTAAGTACAAACATTATTGAGTATAATGACTAGCCGTTAAGAATGTGGATGGCCATAATAATTAGATCATATTTGATATTTTGGTTTTATTATGAATAAGATCGTTATTTTATAGCTAATTTGATAACAAATTTCTTACACGTACTGGAATACATATCAGATCATATAACAGATCATTTAAAGAAATTAATTTGAAATCAAATATAAATTGGTTCTACAATATGTTATGATGCTTCTTTTTATTAATACGGTTAGTTTCATAATGAAGATTCTATTGAAATAAAATAATTGCATACTATAAAAAAAATTATTTAAAAAATTTTGCCAGATATGTAGATCTGGTAAAACAAATTACATAGCATCAATGATCTATCTTTGTGATGTAATATTCTAATTACATGTAAGCTATTTCAGTTACCTTGATGATGGATCAAATTTCAGCCGTCAACACCATTATGAATTTTTCGTTTTCATCTAGCTATAGAGGGACTCGTGGCCTGATATCGTGTTATAAATGTAAAGAACATGAACACAAGAATAGAGAAGAATGAGGAGAATGGAGAATTTTATTCATGTATAGCAATCAAGAGGTTACCAAGTATCAAGTATTATTGGGAGATATAATACATGTAAACCCTAACGGGCCGGTTGAGATAATGGTGAATATACATAAGCCCATTAGTATTATTTTACAACATTTATCAATTTAATTTAACTATTTAGACATTTATGCAATTGAAACCCTCGACCTTTTAGAAGGCTGCAACATCGGTTGTGAGCCGGCAAGATGCAGCAAACTTTTATCAGTCTCAGATCTTTATTCATACTATGGGGTTTCTTTAGAAGACTACCACATCGGTTGTGAGCCGGCAAGAGGTAGTAAACTTTTATCAACCCACAGCTTTTATTATTATATTTATTTTTTTATCATTTTTATCATCATTTTTTTTATTATTTATTTTTTTACATTTATTTATTTAAAGAATACTTCTTTTTGAAAAATTCAAGTATAAATTTGAACTAAGATTGCTATATATATTACATAAAAATTGTTGATTTAAGTTTAATCTCCAAAAACAGCACGTATATTAATCCGGTTAAGAGCTTATGGGAGAAAAAGCAACAAGTTACATACATGAGCTCTTAAGATTTCCAAATAATCCTTGTTTAGCATCCTACTCATACTTAACTCTATCATTTTTCGTTCTTCGCAATTTGCGAACGCTTAGCCTAAAAGTTAAGGAACAAGCTAGAGCTCAACACGCTCGATCGGGTCAAAATTTACTCTTATTCTTACCCAGCAGAAAATCAAAAATTGGTGACATAACAAATTATTATATTTTTATATTTTTCTGAAAAAAATTTAAAATTTTGAAATTTTTGCTATTTTTTGTGGGAAAACGGGGGTACGTGAGAACAAAACAATAAAGTAGGTAACATCAAATCGATAGATTCCCTCCCCAACTAAAACGAAACAGAAACATTGTCCTCAATGTTTAAGGCGGGTCTCTACGCAAATCTAAGCCGTTTATTAATTATGCAAAGATAAACGTGAATCGATAAGATGAAAGGATATCAGATTCCCCCAAACTAATTACAAACAAAGGATAGGAAGCTCGAGTGGACCGGGACAAAACACCGAACACGAGAGGCTTCAAAAAATTTGGGTTCATCCTGCAAACAATCACAAGTACAAACAACAAACATAAAGAACGGAAGAGTACTGGCCTCCTCACAACACAATATTGTTAGAAAATAGAAAGAAAATAGAAAAGGATAAGCATGGGGTGACTCCCACGAAGCGGCTTGTTTTTGTTCACTGAGTCGCAAGATCGACTCGATCCCTGAATTCATTCGTCCTTAGGGAGAGTAAATGGCACTGGCTTAAGAGAAAAATAACAAGCGGAGATGTCGGGGTCAAAAACTAGGTCCTCACTCCTGAGAGAGAGAATAAAAGGAGAATCCTCGGGGTAGGTGAAAAATAGAAGAAAAATCTGAACCCCTTCATCTAAGTTGAAACAAGCATCTTTTTTAGCACATCAAAGTTGTTAATCACGGCCGTATCAGGCTCAAAGCGAGTCTTAACATCTGGTGGTTCCGGAGGAGGTCGAGGAGCTGACAGGTTGTCTTGATGATCAAGGTTAGGTGACTCATGTTCGGAAAGGAAAGTAGAATTATCTTCATCTTCGGAATCATCATTTTCAACACCTGGTGGAATTAAATCATCCAGAACAAGGAAAATATCGATATCTTCTTGAACAGGGTCAGGAGATGTGATAATTGAACTTGGATTAGCATGAAAACTATCCGGTGATTGGGAAGTTGAAATTTCACAAAGCAATGTCATAAGATTAAGATATTCTTCATGTTCTCGAACAATCCTCGAAGGAAGTGTTATGATTTATCCGGCAAATTCATGATGAAGAGGATCACTCCTTGGAGAAAAAGTAATCGAAGTATCATGGTTGGATTCATTTGGTTTTGGTTCATGATCGAAAATCTCTTCGGGAGCGAGATTATAGGTAGCATCATCACTAAGCAGATTCTCAAGAAAAATTACGTCTCCTTCTGAATCGTAATAACCTTCCTCAAAATCAGAAACTTCCATGGCTAGAAAATCCTCAATTTCATCGACTTCTGGATCGGAACACTCAACCTTATCGGTTAAAGGTGTGTTAAGGAAAACTGGCTCATCGGAATTAGAAACGTTGGAGTTCTTGCTCTCGACATCTTCCATCTCGTTAAAGAGAGGATTTACGTTGCTAGAGTTGAAGTTATCATCAAATACGAAAAGCGGGTTTGAATAAACTTGAAAATTTTCTTCATGAACGTCCTTCTTAAGAATTGAATCCTCATTATCTAGCGGATTTGAATCAAGAAGAGTGAGTTCATCGCCGAACTCCTCAAGATTATCACTAGTCTTCACCGGAGAAGAACTAGGAGGAAGAGAATCAGAATGATTAGTGGTACTGCTACTAAATGGCTCATCTTTCAAAAAATCAATGACAGAAATAGCGTGAGCAAATTTCTTATTCTGGCTTTTCTCAGATTTATCAGCATAAAAGACAAGTTCATCGCTTCCTACTCTTAATGTTAATTTTTCCTCATATAAATCAATGAGAGCTTTTGCGGTGCGAAGGAAAGGTCTCCCTAAAATAATAGGCACTCTCGGGTCTGGTTCAAAATTAACCACAACAAAATCAGCAAGAAAAGTGAATCCATCAACTCTAACTACAACATCCTCGGCTATGCCTGATAAGTGTAGAATACACATATCTATTTATGCTTAAAAAGACCCAAATAAACCCAAAACGGATCAAAAATGGCAAAA
>BQNB010122356.1:0-20299 GCA_026074375.1 Tanacetum coccineum
CAAGCATATTTTTGCCATTTTTAGACTGTTTTGGGTTTAATTGGGCCATTTTAGGTATAAATGGATATGTGTATTTTACACATATCACTACTCACTAACTAGATGGTGAATGTGTGTGATGTGTGAGCTATTTATAGCCAGTTGATGAAGATTCTAGGAGCCTTGCTCTACACGCTCCAATCAATCATGTCCGTACAAAATCCTAATCATTGGATAATGATTTTGAGCCCTTGGATCAAGTTACAACTCACACGGATTGCCAAGCTGGCAATCCTTGATATGACGTTTGTGCTTCTTATGTGAGAGTATTTAGTGTAAAAATCATCATCTCTTATGCTTTTCTTCCTTCCGCGTATCCTCTTAGCTTAAGTGAGCCAATGAGAGCTCCTGAAATGACTAATGAACCCTGCCATTTTGCTGTTGATTACTTGAATTGTCGTCCTTGACCCTCAATTAAGAAAAGCCCTTTGATTTTAACTGTAGGTAACTTTGGAGGAGACGATGAATAGTATCACACCCTTGGCGCCCTTTTTATAACTGAAACGGGTAATTTGTTTTAAACTTTGGGTAAATGGCGAAATTGGTCCTTGTGTTTGTTTATTGAAAGGTGTAGTGTTAAAAGGACTTTTATAAATGGCATAAATGGTCCTTGGAGTTTATTAAAAGGCAAATGGGCTTTAGGGTTTTGGGCTTTTGGATCCGGGTAAGGGTTTAAGGAAAGATTAGGCCCAATGTAGGTTAGGGACTATTTGTGTAACTTTTAAAACTTGAGGGATTGATTTTGTGATTTTGGATTCTTCTTTTGGTCTTGACTTTGACTTTTTAACTAGAGTTGACTGAGGGTTGACTTTTCTGACTTTGGCTTCCGGCTATTGCACGCTCTTCCGTTCTCGTATCCGTGTTAGCCCGTTTTTGATGGTTTTCTTGTGATTTTTGTCTTATCCGTACCTGCATACACAAAACACAAAAACAAGCATATCTTTGCCATTTTTAGTTTGTTTTGGGTTTAATTGGGTTATTTTAGGTATAAACGGATATGTGTATTTTTACACTTATCAAAAAGCTTTCACCATATCTTTCAATTCAGCAACATCGGGAGAAATATCGGGGGTAGAAGAGCTCAAACTCACTTTTGCAACAACTGGTTTGTTACGTGAATTACGAACTTTGGATTTGCTTTCAATGATTATTAGGCAATCACGAGGCATTTTATCCAAAAAGTTAGCACCCGCGGCGGAATTTAACGAATCTTGATCATTAGAGTTTAAGGCATTATAGAATGTATCGAGTTGATGCAATTCTGAAAATCCATGATGTGGACATACCCGAAGAAGATCGTTAAATCGGTCCCATGCTTCATAAAACGTCTCATCAAATCTTTGTTGAAATATCGTGATTTCATTTCGAAGATTTGTTGTTTTAGAAGGAGGGAAGAATTTGTTGTGAGGGGATGATTAGTTGTCAACGAAATTCGAAAAAGATCTTCCCCTGTTAGAATCGGTGAGTGGGTTCTTTCTCAAGCCAAATCGGGTAGCCCCCTCTGAGAGAAATTGGGAAAAAGCATAAGCTTGACCACGACGTACTCAGGGCGTTCTGGGTTACTTCATCGGCAAGTGATCTTGTCTGAAATCATCGGATGTGTAGATTGAGGGTTTTCTTTGTCATGTCCAATGAATTGCTTGTTTTGATCGAGGGGTAAGCAAATACCTGCTTAAGCTCAAAGTTGTCCACATAGTGATTTCGGGCACAACGATGGCATCCTCGTAACCCTCGGTGGGTGCTTCGAGCAATTGAGCCATAGTACGATTATCGTCCATCGTAACTACGAGAGGAGCTGGATTTTCCTTGGTTTTCAGATTAAATGGTTCAATAAAAGACGGTGGGGCTGTAGTTGATGACGGTTATGATTACGGAATTGTGTACGAATGCGCCATGCTCCCCGCCAAAAATTATAAAAGAAAATTTACACTAATTTTTTTTGGTTCTTTTGGTTTATCAATAAATGAATTCACAATTTATTTTAATAACGGACAACGAAATAAGACAACTTTAACCTAATAATCAACAAGCTTCTCGGTAACTCTTCGAAAAGAAAAACGCACAAAGGAGCGGAGGAATAGTGTAAGCTGCGAAGCTATTATATCCTTTTTCCTTTTAGGGTCGTATTTCTTAGGAACAACCCGCCTTATACCCCTCTTTGAGTTTGTTTATCTTTCAAAAGGTGAACCGTACATTGCAAGTGACACAAAAGGTAAGTTTTTGATTCTTTAATTCGGGAACTTATTGATGGATAATACTTCAGTTGAAAGTATTATATGTTGGTGTTCTTTTACCAACTTGTGATTTTTTTTATTTAATTTAATTGACAATGCTTTTATCTTTTTGGGTTTTTTTTATAGATTTTTATAATAATAAAAAGTAAATATTCACAAACTTCAAGCACAAATAATCAAACTTCGAAACGACAAACGCTTTCACTCCTCCCCGGATGCTCGGCGCCTTAAAAATTGTCTCTCGCTTCTGATTACTTATTTTACTTTTATATATTGAAATAAATTATTTATAAATATATAAATATAAATATATAAAAAGGATCAAAATCCACAAAATCAATGAAACCGGAAGTAGTATAGAATATTCCCGGGTCGTTTATCCCCAACGAAGAGTGAATTGGAAAGTCGAGAGTTGGATTGACATTTGATGATTGAATAGAACAAGATTTGGATTGGATTTCTAAATCTACGGGAAAAATAAAGCAATCTACACTAAAAATGAGAAAGGCACACAAATTTAAACTAAAAATATAAACGGGAATCTAAAAACGTAACCTAAAAACCCTAAATTTTTAAAAATTAACCTAAAATGAATTTTTTTACTTTTGATAGACTCTAATTGACTAAAAAGTAAGATTAAAGAAAACTAGAACGAAAACGGAGTTAAATTGAGCTAGAAAATACGAAAAACGAGCACGGGAACGAATCCCGCTCTTTAAAAAACAAAATTTTGCAAAAATGACCCTACGAAAGTTTTTCTATTTTTCCTAAGTGTAATATGACAAAAGAAAATTTTCTAAAAAAGAATTATATTTTTTTGATTTTTATTTAATTTTTAATAATTAAAAAACAGTTTTAAAGAAAATAAATGATAAAAAATAGTAAACAAAATGGGAAAAATCCCAAAAAATACAAAAAAGTCCTAAATTCTATGTAAATCCTAGGAAAAGTAAGCTGGTGATCCCAGCTTATCAAATAAGCTATGAAATAAGCTGAAAAGGCTTATGGGCTTATTGAGCTAAAAGGCCCTTATAGAATAAATTGTGCAACTCACTACTGGATGAGCTATTGTAGCATACCGGTAGTGAGTGTGTGTTATAACATTGGTTGATGGGGTTGAGGTCCCAACTTCGAGTCTTGCTCACTTGGGGCCTCCCCTAATCCTAACGTTTTTGTTTTTCATTTTTTTACAACTTTTTAAACAAGCTAAAAATAAGCAACTTTTAAAAAGAAATTTTTTTTGTAACTTAACAAATAAGCACGTAATAAGCTGAAAAAGGGTGGCAGTTATGCTTATTTTACTCTAAGACATATTAGACTAACTGTTAGGCTATTAAATGTCACACCCCCAAAATCGGACGACAGCGGAATAGTAACATTGGGGTGCGACTTCATAGTCCATACGCACAAGTCACAGAAAACGACCTCAAAAGAGACGTTTAAATAAATTTCACATTCGTTATATTAAAATCAGAGTTTACAAAGGATCCCATTTATAATGCAATAGAAACATTTTGTTTATTTTAAAACGTTTGTCGAATGGTATACAAGTTATTAAGCCTTCAAAAATATATCCGCGCGACTCGAATGCTCCCAATGCTCCACTAGCAAAATAGTAACCTGAAAATACATGCTAAAACGTCAACAATAATGTTGGTGAATTCATAGGTTTAAGTAAAAAGCAGTATTGAAATAATTTAAGAAATATTTCAGAAGAAAAGTAGCGTTACAACATTTAAAAGTGTTATTTCCGAAATCCATCCGAAATCCAAGTAGTGATTCAGTAAATCAAGAAGTATTTAAAAGTGGACCACAAGATCGAAGTAATGGTGGACTAAGTACATATTCCGAAGTCCAAAACAAGTAATGTAGACAAGAGAAACACATTCATCAAGTCTAAGTATATATTATTGCACTAAGCTCATGACACCGAAGCCTTAACTAGATTTGTGCCCCAAATGTATAGGATGCTTGCCAACAACCTAAAAGTACTCCCAATGTTAAATGCACCTGATCAAACTAGTGACCCAAGGAAAGGTGGGGATTGTCAGTCCCGATAGATCTATCCATAACACTCGCGCTTACTACAATAGTAATTAACGGTTCATGATAAGTAGGGACTTAAGTGGCAATATAGTGACTACTTAGGCAATAATATTCAGGCAGTAATCTGGATAGCATACAATTTAGAAAACACTTGTGTCCGTAGTAAAACAATCATGTCTAAAATTCACGGTTTCAAATATAGGTATTCACGATCTCAAATCATGTAGTAAACAAATCAAGCTTTAGTAAAAATAACCATGTAATGCTTACGTATAGAAATCAATAAGTTTATGTAGTAAAACGAGCACGTATTCTCACCCCGAAAACAGTTTAAGAAAGCCATTAAAAGAGAAAAGGTGGGGCTATGAACTCACAAAGTATTGAAAGGTAATTGTACTGTAGTAAAATATATGAGTTTGTAAAAGAGCATGTATTCCCCTCGCGGGTTTATAAAACATTAAAAAGATTGAAATGCGAGACTATGAACTCACCTTGAGTAAATGATAATCAACGAAGTATATCACAATAAAAATGCGTCACGGAAACAATCGAATGCAACCTAATCCAAGTACTAATCACATTGAGTAATCTCTACCATGCATAAGTCTATTTAGCTAATCACCATCTAATTGTTTGAGTGAAAACATATTTATAATTGTAAAACATTTATAAATATCTGAATAATGTAATTATAGTTATTCCTGGTAGGGTATTAGTTACTCCTGGTAGTGTTGTAGTTACTCCTGGTAGTTATAGTTATTACTACTGGTAGTATATTAGTTACTCCTGGTAGTGTATTTTAAGTCGATTCAAAATGTTCGCAAAATTTATATAAAAAAATCGAACCAACACTATTATCTCTGGAACATTAGGTGACAAGTTATTAAAGTAGTGTGAAACTTCTCGTTTTAAGCTGTTTCTTTCGTTTCTTATGTCATATGCTTTCCGTTATAACGAACGACCGTATCATAATATGATTTTTTGTAATTTCATGTCTTCTGATCATGATCAGTGATTTTTTTGTTCATAGGCAGTTTTATAAATTTATTTTATAAATTTAGTTATCGGAAAACCCGTAAATGGCGTATCTATTCGTTATAGCTCCGTTTTTAAGCCATTCTTTGAGAACGTTCTCGTAATTAAAAGTTCTTTATATTTATGATGTTTTCAAATAATAAATGTCCACTGATCGAACTGTAACTTTTTATAAAAGTATTAATTATCGTTAAACTCGTATTTAGCGTATATTTTCGCTTATAAATCAGTTTTTTCGAGTTTCTTCCTTTTTTGTATCGTCATCCGGGAAACGAGTACTATTGTTTTCTTGATGGTTTCTTGGGTTACTTTCAAATTCCCATTGACCCTCATGATCAAGAAAAGACAACATTTACGTCTCCTTACGAAACGTTCGCCTACCGTCGCATGCCTTTTGGCTTATGCATTGCACCAGGCACGTTCCAAAGGTGTATGATGGCTATCTTTCATAATATGATCGAAAAAATGATGGAAGTCTTCATGGACGACTTTTTGGTCTTTGGGAATTCATTCGGAAATTGCCTCTCTCGTGTAGACAAGTTGTTTCAAAGGTTCGAAGACACCAATCTTTGTCTAAATTGGGAAAAGAGTCATTTCATGGTTAAGGAAGGCATTGTCCTTGGCCATAAGATTTCCAAAAATGGGATTGAGGTTGATAAAGCCAAGTTGATGTAATTGCTAAGTTACCTCATCCCACCACCATCAAGGGTGTTCAAAGTTTTCTCGGTCATGCCGGTTTCTACCGACGGTTCATTAAGGATTTTTCTAAAATTTCCCAACCAATGACTCATCTTCTTGATAAAAATACTCTATTCATCTTCTCCAATGAATGCATTCAAGCTTTTGAAACATTAAAGAAAAAACTTACCGAAGCTCCAATCTTGATTGCCCCCGACTAGGACCTTCCTTTTGAGCTAAGATGCGATGCAAGTGACTTTGCCATAGGTGCAGTCTTGGGGCAACGTCATGAAAAACACTTTAGGCCTATACACTATGCTAGTAAAAGAATGAACGAGGCAGAATTGCATTACACTATGACGGAGAAAGAAATGTTAGACGTGGTGTATGCTTTCGAAAAATTTTGATCTTACCTCATCTTGAACAAGAGCATAGTGTATACGGATTACTCCGCCCTAAAATATCTCTTTGCTAAAAAAGATTCCAAGGCGATATTGCTCCGGTGGGTTCTCCTCCTTCAAGAGTTCACATTCAAAGTGATTGACACAAAAGGACCAAGAATCTCGCGGCCGATCATCTTTCCCGATTAGAAAATCCGTATGAAAATGTGCTCGACCCAAAGGAGGTAAATGAAAAGTTTCCTCTTAAGACATTTATTATGGTGACTTTTCGTGGTGACTCAAGTACCCCGTGGTTTGCTGATTATGTAAATTACCACGCGGGGAATTTCATTGTTAAAGGGATGTCGTCCCAACAAAAGAACAAGTTTTTCAAGGATGTTAAACAATACTTTTGGGACGACCCCTATTTGTTCAAAATATGTGCGGATCAAGTGATTCGGCGGTGTGTTGCAGGCCAATAATCTATTGACCTTACAGCTTGCCATAGTGGACCCACCGGGGGACATTACGGTGCCAACTACACAGCCAAAAAGGTTTTTGACTCAGGATTTTATTGGCTCACAATTTACAAAGATGCCCATGACTTGGTCACCCATTAGACACTTTCAGCTACAAGGAAAATTCGCTACGAGATAAATACCTCAAAATTTCCCTCTAGGTTTGGGAAATCTTTTGACCGTAGGGGCATCGAGATTCATGGGCCGTTTCCTGTCTCAGAGAGGGATCAATACTACTCGTTGTGGCCGACTACTTGTCAAAATGGGTTGAAGCAAAAGCGCTCCCCACCAATGACGCCTGAGTTGTTTGCAAATTTCTTAAATCTCTCTTCGCCTGATTCGGTACCCCTCGTGCTATCATAAGTGATCGCGGAACCCATTTTTGTAATGACCAATTTGCAAAGGTCATGCTTAAATACGGAGTTACTCACCGTCTCTCCACCGCGTATCACCCACAAACAAGTGGGCAAGTTGAGGTATCCAATCGTGGCTTGAAATGAATTCTTGAAAGGACCATAGGCGAAAATCGTGCCTCTTGGTCGGATAAACTAGATGATGCACTCTAGGCCTTCCGTACCGCTTACCAAACACCCATCGGGTGTACCCCATATAAGCTCGTGTACGGAAAGGCATGTCATCTATCGATCGAGCTCGAGCACAAAGCCTATTGGGCCATGAAGCATGCTAACTTTGACCTTGAGACCGCGGGCGATCACCAAAAAGTTCAACTCTATGAATTAAATGAACTTCGTGATCAATCCTATAGGAACTCTTTGATCTATAAAGAGAAAACAAAGAGGATCCATGACTCCAAGATCAAAAACCGCATTTTCAACGTTGGTGATTGATACGTCTCAAGTATATATATGTAATAATATCCAAAGTATAGAAAATTCCAAACCTACCCTTGAGGACAAATGTAGTAGGAAAAATCTTACAAAAATACTACACGTTTAACCGGTAAGTGATTACCGGGTCGTTTTCCCAAAGACTTATGAAATTGAGACCTCGTTTGTTATTTGGACAATGACTTGAATTGGTTCAAACTTTTTAGATTAATTTTCTAAATCTACAATTAAAAACAATTAAAGCAAGCAAGAAAAATTAACGACTAAGCAATTTAAAACAAATTACGGTAATTAAAGAAAAAGTGACAAATAAGCAAGAATACTAAAATTGAACCCTAAATGTTTTTTTATAAATTTTTCTAATCCTAAATGACTTTTAAAAAGAAAATGCTAAGGAAATTCTAAACCGAGAGTGATTAAAGCTTAAAAACGAAGAAAACAAGAACGAGGATCGAATCCCATTATTTAAAAAGTGAACTTTCAAAATATTAACCCTACGGAAGTAAATTTCAACCTAAGCCTAGAATATGATAAAGAAAATTTTATAAAAAAGAAAATTATTTTTTTGATTATTTTTCTATTTTTTATGATTTTTTTAAGTTTTTAACTAAATTAATTCACGAAAAATATAAAACTTTAAGCTAAAAATCCTAAATTTTTTCTAAAAACAGTTTATGATAAGCAGGATGTAGGAAAAATGAGAAATTCTAAATAGCTAAACTAAATAAGCCGGGAAAATTCAAATAAGCACTAGAAGTGCTTAATATATATAAAGCTAAAAAAAAGGGTTAAAAGGTTTGATTGTGCAAACTTGGACGTAAAAATCCCAAGGGCACGTTGGTGAGGGGTGTGTGTGTTGAGGCTTATAAAAGGGTGAGACTAGGTTGAGGTCGGGGGTTCGAGTCTTGCTCACCCCCGACTTCCTTGGTTTCCTTTTTTTTTTGCAAAAACCTAAAAAAGGCAAAGTTTAAAACAGCTATAATAAGATATTTTTTGATGAAACAACTTTTTTCTAAATCACAAATAAGCCTAGTTAACAGCTTAAAAATTTAGACAGAAACACTTAACCATTTTTTTTACTTTTAACAAAACTAAATAAGCGAGAAAACTAAGATAAGCTAAAAATAAGCTACTACTAACTTAAAACTAACCTTCTAAGCTACTTTAATCTAGAAATGAACAAAAAGCACAAGCATAAGCTGAATTTACCAATTAAGCACTTAAAGAGAAACTGGTACCAAACAGACCTAAGGCACCTTTTGAGCTTAATTATAAGCACACAAAAAGATCCTTATGACTATAAGCCCTATACTACTTTAAACCTTAACCTAAAAGCTATTTGAAAAAGCAAACAAAAGACATTTTGAAATTTAATTAAACAGAGAAAAAGCTTAATGAAAAAGCTACTTAGGCTATTTTTGATATTTTTGTTTTTTCTATGAAAGCTAAATAAGCTGAATCCTGGACTAAATAAGCTACAAACAACTTAATTTTAACCTAATAAGCTAGTTAAGACAGAAACTAAACAAAAACTTATGGCAATAAGCTAAAAATCATGAATAAGCACTTTGATAAAACTGATAACCAAACAGGCCTTTAGGGCACTTTTGAGCTTAATTCCAAATAAGTAAATAGTGGATACCTTCTATTGGCTATAAGCCCTACACTCTACTAAACATTGCCAAAAAAGCTACTTGAAACATATCTTAAAAACTATTTTGAAAAGCTAATGGACAAAGAAAAAACTATTTGAAAACAGCTTATTACACTTAGTATGCTGAGTGAACCTTTGGTTTTTTCAAAAGACAAAATGCTGAATTTAAGTTTAAAAACAGATAGCTTAATGAACTTTTAAAAGCAAATTAAGCTGAAATATGTCTACTATTACCTAAAATCTTCTTGTGAACAAAATTAGAAACTCTAAAAACTATTTTTACCTGCTGATTTTTAAGCTAGAAATTGGCTATTTGGCTTTTATTACTACTGATGCAATTGACATATGAACAACTAAAACTTAAAACTAACAAATGCAGGCTTAGCAAACTATCTTTTATTCTAATAGAACACTAAAATAGCTATAAATCCACTACGTTTAACTGCTAGAAACAATTAAAACCTAATGAGCTTAAGGATCTGAGCTTTCTCTAACAGATTCTAATGACTATTTATGAATGATGATTAAAACTAATTAATCCTAATAACAACTTTAAATCCTATCAATATAAACCAAAATATGAAGTTTGCATTCAATTTGAAAGACTAAATGGTTACAAGCAGTTCTGACTTGCTTGAACCAAACACCTCTTTAACTTGATCTATCCCATTTTTAGCTTATAGATTTAAGATTTAAAGAACAAATTTCTAATACCAGATAGTATATAGCTAAAAACAGACCTAATAAGCAAATTTCAATAACTAAATAAGCTGAAATAAAAACTACAAACTAATGTTATATTTTATGTTTTTTCACTGTTTTATAGAAATAAGAAGTAAACTATGATTTTAATCTAACAAACTAACATATTAAGCATAAATCAATTATAATAAGCACAAATAAGCAAAACTAAACAACAATAAGCAGAAAATAAGCAGTAATAAGCTAGAAATGCAAATTAAAACTAAAAATGTAAAAATGAAACTTACAAGAGCCTCTGCTTAAACGAGGCTTATTAAATGCTCTTTTGAGCTATCAACAAGCTATCACTTAGTGCAAAATATAAGCTGGTATGGTCTTGGAATCCCTTCCATTACTAGCTTCCCTTCCTTTTATAAGTTGTGGTAATTTGAGGGTGGATTTAAGTGTCAATAGGCTTAGTTAAGCTTTTGAGAGCTTAACTAAGTGAATACTAGCTTGAGTGGTGAATTAAGAGCTATTTAAGAACTGTTTGATTAATTAAGAGCTTATTAAACCAAATTGCTTATAAAACATAAATTGAACATTAAAATGAAAACATACTTTTATTAATTAAAGAGTACTGATTACAAGCTTGAAAAAAAAACTACATTCACTGAATTAAGACATTACTATAAGCTAAATTGCAAAAATTACAAATTATTTAAAAACTACACTAAGCTATATTAATACTACTCCTAGATGCTTCATGTGAGTGAAGCAGGTCTTGTATTTATAGGAGAAAACAGAAGCTTTTAGGTCTGATTAGGACGCTCCTCTTAGTCTTGATCTTGTCCTTTCAATCATTGCCAATCATTGGATGCTTAATCTTAGCCCTTGGATCAAAATGAGCACACAGATTGCCAAGCTGGCAATCCTACTCTTTGGGAGTGGGTGTATTTCTTTAACACTGAATCCAATGCAAATTTCCCTTTTCTTATGTGTTTCTTTAATAGCCCGCGTGTCATTCCTTGCCAGAGTCTTGACCAATAAGAGCTCTTGGTGACGTTTTTGCTTGACGAGATGGCACTTAGTACTTAGAATCTCTTGTAGCCACGTTAAATTAAGAGGATGTGGGTTAATTTGGGTTTAATTTGAGCTAGGTGAAATGGGGGAGACGGTGAATAGTAAAAACTATTTTTCTCGCCCCCCAAATGTTATACGTTTTAAGTTTGACTCCGAGGTTTGGGGTGATTGGACTTAGGCTTGGTGTATAAAAAGGAAAATTGCACTTGTTTATTATTTGGGCTTGGTGAAAGGGATTTAAGGGTTTTGTTATAAAGAGATAACGACCGTTAGTCTTTATAATAAAAAGACTAACGGTGTTAGGGTTTTAAGGACTTATTGTGAATTTGGTTTAACATTAAGGCTCATTTGGGTATTTTGAGGGTTTTGTCGTTCTGTGGTAGACTTTGTTGACCATTTGCTAGAAACTCTAGGCTCTTGTGCACTCTATCCATTCCCGTGTCCGTGTTTGTCCGGTTTTGACCGTTTTCTTATGATTTTTGCAATATCCGTACCTACACATCACAAATGACAAAACAAGCAATATACAAGCATAATTTGCACAATTTGTTCATTTTAAGGCCATTTTTGGTATAAAAAGGATATGTGATTTCTCACATATTAGCCACCATATTTTTTTAAGCTAAAACTTTATTCCAGCTAATCATCGCCAAATTCCTTTATGAACCATCTGTGCTATAAAAAAATTCCTTTTAATTGATTCCATGCTATGTAATACTCCCATAGGAACTTTGAATATAGACATGTGGTATAATGAAATTGAGCTTAAAACAGATTTAATTAGCTTCCACTTAGAAAGCCTAGAAGAAACTTTAGATGAAACTTCATCCCACGAATTATTTCTAGACATGATGCTTCCAACTTGAACTCTAAGATGAGTGAAAGGAGATGAAAAATTCAAACAACCCACTTCTCTCACTGCTAAATTAACCTATTCTGCTCGAATGCCAACCCTTATAATATTGCTCTTATGAATGTTTAATTTGAGACCAGATGCCATGTGAAAGCATTTTAAAATATTAACAATTATTCTGATGTTTGACATATCTCATTTGCCAACGAAGAAAACATCGTCAACATAGAATAAACTAGAGATTGTCAAAGAATTATTAATAGAAATACCTGAGAAAAGGCCAGCGTCCATAACACTTCTAAAAGAAAGATGAATACTTTCCATAACCAAAATAAATAAGAAATGAGACAAAGGGTCTCCCTGCTTCAATCTTATATGGAATTGAAATTTCATAGTCGGGCTTCCATTAACGACAACCAATCCCACTTCAGACTTGAGACATCCGTTGATCCAACCACGTCATTTATTTCTAAAACCATACATCCTTAGAACATCGTCTAAATAATCCCATCCAATTGAGTCAAAATCCTTTTCAAAATTGACATTCAAAAACATAGCTTTAAGCTTCTTATGTTTACACTACGAGAGAAGCTCATTGAGGATAAACGGCCCATCAAGGATTTGTCGATTGGTAACAAAAGCCTATTTAACATCGCTAACATGATTCAAGATAACCCAGCTTAATCTATTAGCCAATATCTTGGTAATTATTTTATATAGACTTCTAATTAAACTTATAAAGACAAAGTCATTAACAAATTTAGCATCATGAATCTTCGTAATTAGAGAAATAAAAGAAGAATTGCATCCACTTGGGAATGCACCTGAAGAGAAGAATTCGGACACATCAGCCATAATGTCTTGTTCAAGAAACTTCCAATATCGACGAAAGAATTCGAAAGTGAAACCATCCGGACCAGGAAATTTATTCGTGTCACAGTCCTAGATCGCACTCTTGATCTCGTTAGAGTAACATTACGTTCCAAATCTTCTTTTTGATCAGAAGAAAGTCGCTTAGTGTAATGATCCACCAGACAAATTCCTAAAAAAGCCAGGCCTTCGGGAACGATAGAAAGTGAGTAAAGAATTTGTTTTTCACTAAATTTGGATCAACAATCCAATCACCTACACCAAGAATCCTACGAATAGTCAATTGAGGTCTTTTTTATTGAGAATATCGTGAAAGTACTAAGAATTCTCATCTCCTTTAATAGCCCAACGAATTTTACCTTTTTTCGCCTTTTCCAAAGAATCAACAGTATTGATGTCATTAAGCTCTTTCAATAACATGGACCTGGTGTTAAGAATATTTTCGTTACTTCCTCCTTGATCAAGGATCTTGTTTATATCTGATAGTTTAGATTGGATGGTAATTTTTGCTTTAAATGAATTGCTCTTAGCATTTATAGACCAATGCTTGACGAGATATTTAAGAGCTTGAAGTTTTTTCTTGAATTTTATCATACCAATTGAGTCTTCAATATTACTATTCAGCCAAGTATCCTCAACTAATTTGTCAAAACCTTCAATATCGAACCAGGAATGGAAGATTCAAAATGGAGTGGGACCATAGTCTATATTTAATTCTTGCATAAGGATAGGACGGTGATTGGAGATATGTCTATCAAGACATAAAGCTGATAAAGATAGGAACAAAGACATTAGACCTTTCAAAATCTATGCAAGTTACTCATTTTGTTAGCCGTTTTGTGAGCCCATGTAAAATCATACCCTTCAAGCGGGAGATCAATCAAATTAGCCATGGAAATGAAATTATTGAAAGCATTCGCACCTTGCACATTGAACAAAGAGCCAAATCTTTCATGCTCCGAACGAACTTCGCTGAAATCACCCAAGATCACATACTCACATTCCCATCTATCAATTAAAAGATGAAGATAATCCCATAACCCCTCTGCTCTGTTAGCTCTTGAGGAGCATGAACAGAAATGATAAGGAGTTTAGTAGACGAAGGGGTCCAAGTACCCATAACAGCTAAAAAATAATCAAAAGAAGAAGCGTTTTCTTTAACAAATAAGCTTGGTTCCCAAACATATAAAATACCTTTTGAGTTTCCAACGAATGGGCTAAAAACATAGTTGAAAGAGAGATTACCCTCACAAAGCCTTGATAGTAACCAAATCCATACTTTCCATCTTAGTTTCTTTAAGAGCCACAGAGTTAGCTCTATGTTTCATGCACAACTCCTTAATCCAATCTTTTTTGGTCTTATGAACAACACCTTGAATGTTTAAAAGGCAATGTTATTGATACTCCTGACATCATTCTGCATCATCTCTTTTGTCATCACCATAATTTTTTACCTGTTGGTTAACAATATAATACAGTTTTTATTTCATATTTTTGTGAGTTTATATTTTTGACTAGTCAAACTTTATAATTTTTTATTTCGCATTTTTCATTTCACGATTTTATACTAAAATCACAATTATAAAAAAAACAAAAAAAAACAAATAAGGGTATGACAATCATTTTAGAGGGGTCTTAATAACTTATTTCCAATCTAAAAATGGGCTCAACAAATACCATCACTGATTTTTATATATCGACATTAGTTTTATAAATTATTTGATTGAATTGATTCTCCATTACATTATTTTTCTAGAAAATGATAAATCAACCAACATAATGTGTCTATAGTGGTGTGGTTTTGTAAAAAAGGCACGTGTAAGACTACCTCCCCCTCTTCACGTGTGACATATGCAAAAGACCGAGAACGATGATACCTTCACCTTGTTGATTTGTTTGTAATTTGTGTGGCAACCACTAATACTAACTGATAGCGTATCAATATTAATGGCTCAAAATCATTAATAGCACGCTCGAATCAAGCCATCTTGGGGGGGGGGGGGGGGGGGGGGGGGGGGGGGGGGGGGGGGGGGGTGAAGGGTCAACGGTTGCAAGTTAATTGACTAGAACCTCCCAAACACATGCTACATGTAGCCTGGTAAAGCATCTCCTGCCGCGTAGTACATGCGCATGGGACAACTATCGCTGACAGCTAAGATGTACCATTTAACGTGAGACAGTGGGAGGTGCACACATGAGACAAGTACTTCCTCGTATGGGCCAGGATGAAAATGGCACTTTTCCTTCCTATCTGTCCCTCAGATGATCAACGTGTGGCCTCTCTACAGCCGTTGATCACTCCCTAATGGGTTTACCTCTAAACCCTAATGCTCCCCTATAAATAGAAAGCATTCACAAATTCCCAAAGTAAGTTCATTCACTTTGCATCAAACCAATACATATAGTAACTCCCCCGCATTACAAAGATGATTTGTTCAAGTGTTACCCGAGCTTCATGATCCTTATCATAACCATCAGGTCCTTACCATTCAACATGGGAAACCAAGCAACGCAACCATCTCAAATCCTCGATTAAACACGTTTTACATATCATACGTAAACATGGTGCCATCCGTTAAATACATGATACTCCAGAACCATAAATTTCAAGATTTTTTCCCACTTTTCGTAACAAAGAAGCCTAAGAACACAACTTTTCCCTCTTCTTTTTACTTATTTTGCAACAAAGATGACCGGTGACACACCCCTTAAATTTCGGAACTAATAACGACCACTCTGGATATAACACCTCGTGTTTTAGGTCATTGTACGACATTATGTAATCCACTAATTATTTTTAGGGTTTTACGCGTTTGCTTTTAAATCGTAATCGTTAAGCTAAATCGCGTAAACTAAAAATGATCATTCAATGTAAACGGGCATTAAACAATTAAATGTTTACATTAAGCAAGTGTTAAATGATTATTATAAGGATAATTATCAACTTTGTTCATCTTATTTTTATTGGTTACGTAAAATGCTTACGTTTCGCGATAAAATGCGTTTCGGCATTCCCGGAAGCACCAAAACCTAACTACGCTTAAACAAATACCCACGATTATACCCAATACACAAAATAATCAATATAACATCACATGGAGCCTATGTGGCCCACCACCCCACCCCCCCCCGCCCCACCACCCCCCCGGATTTTCAAGGTGATAGGACCAAGAATTATTAAAAAAATCACTTTATATCAACTTGCATCAAAATATCAAGGTTAAGAAAGATCATAGGGAACCAACTCTTACACCATGAACCACTTGACTAATTAACCTAGGGGCTCTTACACAAGGGTTAGTAAGTAACCATGATTGAGTTACTTAGATATTTTCACTATAAAAGCTAGCAACTAACACATAGAGTTCATTTCCAAAGTGTAAACAACAAATTTCTCTCCCATTTCCATCTACAAACCCCACGGCTCAAAATTGTTATTTTGGGCAATCCATTGCTTGATTTTCTATCATTATACAAGCATACACACATCATATCTAAGGTATTCTAAGGTGTTTTCAAGAGTTGGTTCACCATTTGCAAGCAAGGAAGCAAGAAAGGAAAAAAAAGGGTTACTTGGGAAAAATTAAGGTTTCATCCTAATTTTTCAAGCCAAGAGTTTTAATCACAGGGTGTGGATTGTTAATCTTATCTCTACTCATCCCCACAAGGGTTATATCAAAAGCCTTAATCCCTCATATTTAAGATTTTATGTGTTCATATGCTTTACTTAGTTAAATCACCATCTAGGGTACTATTGAATATGTAAAATGAATTTTTACTTATTGTCAATGTTTTGTGAACTTATTTACATGCCATATGGATGCTAATATGATGTTAAAAGGGATGTATAAGTGTTTTAACATGATGCTTAAGAGTAAACATATATATGAACAAATTAGGGTTTCTAAAAGTTTTCTTATTAAGTTTAGATGTGAAAGTATTGCAAGGACTGTGCTCTTGATACTATGGACTCTCATTGATAAAACATGACTAGTGAGCCAATATATGTAAAGACATAAGATAATAAAGGGTTTTCTAATGGGAAGTGTAAGAAAAAAACAAAGTGGTAAAGCTAAAAAAGTCCTAAAAACAAGTTTTTAAAAACATTTTGGAAAACATCTCTTAAGGGCTGTTTGTTAATTCAAATTTACATATATGTTTTTATGATTTTTATAAAATACACATGTCACAAGAGATCGAGGGGACATAAAGAACTCGAAAAACCGATTAATAACGAAGAAGATACGCTATTTACAATTTTACGATTAGTTTAATACTTTTATAAAACAATTTTTATAAAAGTACTATTCATCACTGAAACTTATCTTTTTTATAAAACTTCAATAATATGATAAAACTTTCAATTACAGAACGTGGTTCGAAAATCGCTAAAAACGAGCTATATCGAATAAGATACGACAAAAAACGGGTTTTGGTACGTAATTAAAAAGTATAAACATACGATTTATAGCTGTTATGAACAGATAAAATACTATTATCATCACAGAAACTCAAAAACCTAAGAATTTGAATTTTATGATCACACGTCATAATACGAAAAAGCTTGGTCGTAAGAAACGTGAGAAACGGGCTTAAAACGACAAAGTTATGTCATTTTTACTAAAGGCGTAATTATAAACATTTTTACATTATAATTACGATTTTACTTAAATAAATAGATGGTGATATAGTTTATATTAAAAATTATATATGTTCTTAGTATCAAAGGCTATATTACAGAATTTGATAATTAGGCTTCTTCGTATGGCGTATTGACATTTTGGATTTACGATTTAAAGTGTCCTAACTCCTCGTACGTCATGTCATGACCTCTTAAATTATGATAGCCCGAACGATAGTACGATGATAACTATATAGGATTATATACAGTTGTTGTTAGACAACGTACTTGAATACTGATTAGACCTATATTAACTAGGTTGCATTCGAGCGTTAGCGTGACGCGTTTTTACTTGGGATATTTTGTTATCAGTTTACTCACTCGAGGTGAGTTCATAGCCCCATGTTTTACAATTATTAATTTACAAGTTTTTTGGGGTGAGAAACATATGCATGTTTTACAAATTGGACGCAAGTGTACATTTTATCATGATTACGTATTGGTCTCAGTAAGCGCGAATGTTATGAATAGATCTATTGGGTTTGACAACCCCGTTCGGGTGATTAGATATCACTAGGCAAACAAACGTATAACATGTCGGATTAGGGATGTTGTGGGTTAAAACATCAATACGGGCAATGTGAGCAATTATATATTGCCATATATTTATGTCGAGCTTCAGTGTCATGAGCTTAGAGCAACATAATTACAGTTATGTGATGTTTTGCATCTCCTGCATTATCATATACTTGGGGAAATCTTGTGGTCTAACCTTATACGATTTATCAAACCTATGAATTCCCCAACATTATTG
Source organism: Tanacetum coccineum (assembly GCA_026074375.1). Classification (NCBI taxonomy): domain Eukaryota; kingdom Viridiplantae; phylum Streptophyta; class Magnoliopsida; order Asterales; family Asteraceae; genus Tanacetum; species Tanacetum coccineum. Next base: position 18,355 of record BQNB010122356.1, read on the forward strand.
TTGACGTTTTAAAGCAATGTTTTTCTGGAGGTCAGTAAGCACAAGGTGCCAGCGATACATTGGTGATTTTGTATTTTGGGATGACATGCTTAAAGATATGGTTGCATTATATTTTAGGAATCCTGTATTATGAAGTAGTATCTTTGTAATATGGACAATGAAGAAGTTAAGCTTCGGGCTTTTTGTAACAAATGTTTGTTAAATCCAATGTATCAGTTTTAAAAGATTTTCAATGGTCGTTCTATATATATCTTATGTTATTGATCTAAGATGTGACATGCCTCAGACCCTTATTCTATTGCGACCTAATTTAGAGGTGTTACAGATTGGTATCACGAGCTAAGGTTATAGAGAACCAGGTCAAAATGTTTTTGCTAGACTATAACCATTTTCAAACATTGCTTATATACAAAAGGGGTTTTTCACGGGACATACATGCATACATACATACATACACTACTTGTGCATTAGTCGGTTAGGCTAGATGCATGCATGATTGATATTCATGATTGATATACATGTTATGATATAAATGTATATTACTATAAGAGTCTTATATTAAATACTAATATAAGTTATTTTGGATTTTCAGATACAGTTATGTCGGACTCGGAAGATTCCACGGTCACCTACACGGCAGTGTCCAGTCCATTTGAGGATAGGTCAGACATTGGTTCACCAGGAGTCGATGGACCACCCATTATGCCAGAGGACCCATATGCTTACATAATGGCTGCTTATCAGGTTCCACCATCGCCTGACTACATGCCTGGCCCCGAGGAGCCGCAGTCACCACCCCCACTGGACTTTGTTCCTGAGCCGATGTACCCTGAGTACATGCCACTGGAGGATGAGATACTCCCGGCCGAGGAGCAGCCACTACCTGCTGCTGCCTCACCCACTGCAGATTCACCAGGATATGTTCCTGAGTCTGATCCGGAGGAGGAGCCGGAGGAGGACGATGAGGATCCCGAGGAGGATCCAGCTGATTACCCTGCCGATAGGGATGATGATGATGAGGAGGAGGAGGAGGAGCCTTCCGGAGATGATGCCGATGATGAGGATGAGGACGAGGACGAGGATGAGGAGGAGGAGGAGGAGGAGCACCCAGCTCCGGCCGACTCTGTCCCACCTGTACACCGTATGACTGCCAGGATATCTATCCGGGATGAGCCATCCATATCACTTCCTCCTAGGGAAGAGGTCGAGAGACTTCTTGCCTTAACCACTCCACCACCATCACCACTTACTCCACTATCATCTCCATTACCACAGATACCATCTCCCCCACTTCCAGCATCACCACCAGCATCGGTATTACCTGCGTCACCACCTGCTAGCCCTATTCGTCCGTTGGGCTATCGGGCTGCTATGATCCGGCTGAGAGCCGAGACACCATCCACTTCTCATCCATTACCACTACCTACTTCATCACCACCTTTGCAGTTACTATCTTCTGACCACAGGACAGACAGGCCCGAGATTACACTACCACCTCGGAAGAGGTTGGGTATTGACCTTGGTCCTAGGTACGAGATTGGAGAGAGTTCAGCTGTAGCTGCCACTAGACCGGTTGGAGGTCGTAGGGCAGACTATGGGTTTGTCGGTACTATGGATACCGAGATCAGACGACAGAGAGCCGAGGAGGTCGGCTATGGGATTAGAGATGTTTGGGTAGACCCGAGAGAGACTGTTGAGGAGGTAGCACCGATGACCCTTGAAGGGGTCAATACTAGGGTGACTAAGCTTACTGCAGTCCAGGAGCAGGATACGCAGGATATCTATGCTGTAATAGGGGATACTCATGACAGGCAGACCTAGATATATCAAAGTGTTGAGACATTGGTTGATGATAGTCAATAGCACTATGAGACTGCACGACTACTAGATCAGGAGGCTCTGGTTTCCTGAGAGGCATGGGGACGCTCCATAGAGGTTAGCTATA
>BQNB010122357.1:0-17259 GCA_026074375.1 Tanacetum coccineum
ATTGACCAAGATTGACTGGAGTTGACTGTAGATTTGACTTCTTCTGGCTTTGGCTTCCGGCTTTTGTTCACTCTTCCGTTCTCGTGTCCGTGCTTGCCCGTTTTTGACGGTTTTCTTGTGATTTCTGATATATCCGTACCTGCACACACAAAACACAAATACAAGCATATTTTTGCCATTTTTTGGTCTGTTTTGGGTTTATTTGGGCTATTTTAAGCATAAATAGATATGTGTATTTTACACTTATCAGCGAGCAATAAAAGTTTGATGCAAAATGCTAACATTTTAATAAAAATCATGAAGATTCTGATTGACAAATTCTGTTCCATTATCTGTTTGAACATTACGGACTGTGGCATTCAAACGAACCTGAATATTTTTGATGCACTTGATGATAGCATCAGGAGCTTCATCCTTTGATCTCAGAAATTTAACCTAAGTAAATCGAGAGTAATCGTCAACAATTACCAAGATATAATTTTTCCCTTTAATGCTCTCCATACGCATCGGGCCACAAAGATCCATATGCAAAAGATATAGTTTCTCTTGGTTAGTGTCCTCAGCTTTGGGTTAATGAGAAGATTTCTTGCTTTTTCCTAATGAACACATTGAACACAGATGATCTTTCTAAAATTTAAGCTTTGGAATACCTCGTGCAAGACCGTCTTTTGCTAGCTTGTTAAGAGTACCAAAGTTGAGATGCGATAAACGACAGTGCCATAACTAGTTCTTAGTCTTTGAAGCTTTTGATAGAAGACAGATCGGAGAAGTCTTTTGCATGTCATCAAGAGAGATAGTGTACAAATTTGTGTCACAGGAGTCTGAAAGTAGATCAACACCTTCTAAATTCTGAATAAAGCAAGTGTTTTTCCAAAATGCAACTTCAAGATCCGCGTCACAAAATTGTCCAACAGAAAACAAGTTATGTCTAAGCCCTTCAACATAATACACCCTGGAGATATTTACATTCCCCTGCTGATAGTCACCATACCCCATGATCTTTGCAACTTGGTCGTTTCCAAATCGAACAGTTCCCAGAAATTTCTAACAAAGTTCATGAGTTAAGAGCGGTTCCCTGCCATATGTTTTGAACATCCAGAGTCTAAATATTAGAGGACGAACTGGATAACCTATCATTGACAAGAAAAGAAGAAGATGGAACATCTATAGCATTGGATCCCTACAAATGAGTGGGTTTCGAGTTGTTAGCAATTTTAGATTCTACAATCTTAGCTTTTTTACTCGAACTTACTAATTTTATTTGTTTGGGTCTCCTACTATAGACTTTAATCTTTGGTTTTGGTGTTTCAACTAACTTAGGAGTGGTTTCCTTAAGATGCACTATTTTCTTAGGAGTGATCCTAGTTAAAGGGTACGAGCTACCAACTATAGTAAAAAATCTTCCTGTTGGTTTCCACTTATATCCTAATTCAGCGAACACTTTACTCGTAGGTTTCCAAGCTTTTTTCTTTTTGTTTGTTTTAGACTTAGATTTTGAACGCACATTCACATCATTCACAAAATCAACAAGACACGTATCATGATTAGCATCAAACAAACATTTGTTACAGATAGCACACATAGATTCAAACTTAGCATTTCTCATAGAATGCTTAACAAGTGCATTACTGATAGTTTCAAAAATAGAATTCTTCTTATTCAAACTAGATTTAATTGTCCTAGGATGTTCTTCTACTTTATTCTTCTGATTGCTACGTAGTGGTCACGAGATCCTATTGTTCTTTGTATTGCCTGAAGGCTTTGATCCGCTAGCACTAATAGTAGGTTTTACTCCTATAGAAGTCAATAAAAGGCTTGTTAGAATCTTTTGTTTTAAGAGAATCAATCTGTTTGGGAATATTGTTTAAAGATGTGTCAGGTTCAGCAAATCTAACTCTTTTGTCCTTGTTAGTCGGTGTGATAGCAACTAACTTCTCACTAGGTTTTGGTGAATTAGGGCATGTCTGAGAGGCATAAACTAACAATTCCTGAACATGTTTTGTAAACATGCAAGCATATTCTAATAGAGGTTCACTAGGATACTGTGTTCTAGCATGTTCTATAAATCCACAAAGAGTGTCAGCATATTCTATAGTCTTTTCAATTTAAACCTCATGAGCATCCCTATTGTTCTTAAGCCTAGGAGAAATAGCTTCTATGTCAAGCTTGAACATTCCTGGAGCAAGAGTGGCACTAGTTTTTTAAACCACAGTATTGACAACATTTTTCCCTTTAAGTTTCCTTAATTCATTTTTCAATGCTGTAATAGCAAAAACTTTTTCTTAAAGTCGAGCATTTAAATCCAAATTTTCAACAGACTTTGCATTATTTTGAGCAATTAAGGAGTCATAATGTTTTTTTGATTGAACACGTGTCTTTCCAATTGAGTCAAATTAGTCTTTGAATATTGATTTCAAATGCTCTCGTTCTTTTCTCAAATTTTCATTTTCCGAAAGTAATTTTGCCACACTATGTTCCAGTTCAATGTAGATTGTTTTAATCTTATCAATATATTTCTTTACATTTTCCACACTATCTTTTCCACACAAAGATTTGATTCTTTCCTTCAACTTTCTAATGACTTTGTCCTTCTCTTGTGACTGAGCTTTCAATTTATTTATTTCAAATAATTGATTAAATGTGGGAGCATTTAGGTTTTCACTAGTATTTTCCATTTGAAAAATCTTTTGATTAAGTTGAGTTGCTAATTCCAATGAAATGCAATGCTTTTCTAAATTTGAATAACTTTTGACAAGTTTATCGTAAGCCTTTTTTTCAATGAAATCTTTCTGTTTGAAAAGCTCGGTCTCAAGTTCTAGACACTTACTGCAATTATTGACAAATAACATTTTCACATCAAGAGTATCCACAGAATTCGCAACAATATGCACAATTTCTTGAGACATGATTTGGTTCAAGAGTTGATCATTATCAATCCTAAGTTGTTTGATTTGAATTTCAAAAATGTTCTTGTCTACAGAACACTGATCAACAGCAGCCTCCATTTGGTTAAAAACAGTTTGAACTTCAATAATTTCATCTAGAAGAGTTTTATCAAACGCATTAAATGTGTCTTTTAAAACTTTTAAAAATGAAATTATTTCAGTTAGAAAACACTCTTTTGTATGTTTAAAACCCCAAGACCCAACAGTAATATCATCAGATGTTAGTCTCTTTTTAACCACTTTGTCAAAATTAGCCAGTTGATATTTTAGCTTTTTAAGACTTTCATTTACCAAACTTACCTTAGGAAGTTTACTAGGAGCTTCGATTCTAACAGGTGTATGTGACGTAACGGGTGTTTCAAAAAAGGACGAATGTTTGAACCAGAAAGCTTGTTCTGCAGACAATTCTTTTTTAGTGACAAAATGTTTTCCAAAATCTTCTTTAATCTTATTTAATTTTGAATAATCAATTGGAGAAATATTAATGTTCTTTTCTTGTAAAATTGGATCATTTTGTTAGCAAGCATCTTTGATCTACTCTCTTCTTCTAAAATCAATGTCTCTTCATCATCATTCATAGAAATCACAGCATGTTCTTTAGCAATAACACTACCATCATATACTGTTGGTTAAATCCGCTGAGCCTTTCTAAAATGGAACGGATTTTGATAACCAAGAGCTTATTTGTGAGTGTCATCGTAAAAAACTTGTGGTTTCATTATCATATGCATTGCTTGCGTAGATCTATACATCCTATAAATAATATTCTCCAGTTCTTTATTTTGTTTTTCCAAAAAAATTTCCTTGCCAATGTACTTAGACTCTTTTTCTATAGACTCTGTTTTGAAAACAGTTAACGTTTTTGATAAAAACTCCTTTTCTTTTACATTATTAGATAGAGTTTCTTTAAGAGTATGGATCTTTTTCTGAAAAGCTGCAAGCTTTGCATTTCTATCGCGAATTAAATCATCCATTTGAGAATCTATTAATTTTTCTCTTAGATTCAAATCTACATTAAGTCTTTGTTCAAAAATGGTGATTCGTTCTTTGTATCTCTCAAGCTCAGTGATTAATGATTCATTTACCATTTTATTTGTCTGATTTTCCTTATCTAAATGAGCTACGTGATCAGCCATTTGTTCAACCAAGGATAACACCAATAAATCATTAGGTGCAGAAAGAGTAGTATCCTGAATAACCGCATCTTATGTCTCTTATAGATATTGAGAGTATGGAAATGATATTTCTACCACTATGTATCTAATTATCTTTAAAATCCTCAACATGTGTTTGTTCAGAATACTGCATCTCTTGCACATCCTGATTAATCATATAATTCGAATAAGAATCAGAATATGCTACCTCAGAGAGAACTTCAGGATCACAGCTTAAAAGATTAGCCATCAGAACAACTTTAGCCAAGGATAAGTCATCACAATACGAGTCATATGCGTCCAAGTTGTCTGTCTAAAAAACTAAATTCTGAGGGATTGTCTGATGATCATTTGGAGCTTCTGATATACCAGGGTCTACTAAATGCATGTTGCTCTTCATCCAATATCTGACCCGCTTCCTTAGCTTCGGCTAACATCAATTTCTCCTTAAACCATGTAGCATTCCTTGGCCTTTTTGGTTGAGTACACTGTCACACCATATGCCCTTCTCCTTGACAGTTATAACACTTCACAACTCTTGATGCACTAACTGCAACATTTCCCTTTGAAGTAGTAGCAATTCCTCTATTTCCTGTACCAGCATAACTCTGAATTTGTCTACCTTAAACTTGTTGAATGGTGACTTAACCGTCCTAAATAGTTGCTTGATTTCCAGGATTAGACGATGTTCTGAGTTGATTGTTTGATGGTGGAAACCTTGATGCTACAACAGACAGAAATGCCATTGCTTTGTTGATGCATTCAATCGGATATTCTCCTTGCTGAAACATAAGAACAACAAGACCGGAGTCCAATTGGGGAAATTCAGCTTGAGATTGTGGTGTCATTAAAGGAGATATGAATGGTGGAGGGGAAACTGGATGTTGTTGTGGATTGACTAGAGTATAATGGTGTTGATGATGAATGGGTGCTGCATAAACTGGTGTGAATTGTTGAGGAGGTAGATATATTGAATAACTTGAATGTTGTGGTGACTAAGATGGATTGTAAAGAGTTGGAGAATTGGCTACGAAAGAAAGAGAATTCGGATATCTTTCACGATTGATACGAACTTCATTAGCATGTCGTTCATGTTGACTAAGGTATGCATACAACTGATCATAGTTGGTTGTATACAAACTCTTAGCTAACTTCACATCAGTGACAAACTTGTTCCATTCCGATGGAAGAGCATTTAGACACTTGTATTGACTTGTACTTGTTGCATTGTCATCCCAATAGTATGCATGTCATTGATCAGCTGAGAGAATCTCCCGTAGTACTCATATAGTGTTTCACCCTGAACATAAGCACACTTATTAAATAAGTTATACAATCTGCATTCATGTTCTTGGTATGATAATCCAGTGCCTTTCATTCGCATCTTGACTCTATCCCAAATATCCTTAGCCGCCTCTTGATAGTTAACAAGTGCATACACATCGGGTGGAAGACCGTGAAAAATGATATTTGTTGCTTGAACATCACAGTCATCTTGAAGTTGTTGTGCTTCAGTGAGTTCGGAGTATTTCTTAGGTCTAGGTTGCCCATTTTCTTCAACAGTTGGATAAACCAATGGACCATTATCGATTGAATCAAGCATCATCCTACCATGTTTCTTCCCTTTGATGAATAGACGTATACAATAGACATATAAAACATGACCATGAATCATTACATTGGAATATTTCAAAGCATTGGAGGATGGATCTCACCTCCTGCAAATAATGATGTGTTCTACTGCTGTTGAAGTAGTCATGTTGTTCTAATTGAAAATTAAAAAGATTAAAGAGTGAAGCGGAACATGATAAAAGAGGATTATGTTAATAGATGTGATGTTTTCGATTAAGATTGATTTCCAACGGGATTTTACAAATCTACACTAAAAACTGAGGAAATCCATAATATATTCATGGGATTTTACTACAGAAAGACACATCGAGAAAATAAAATCTTTTGTGATGTATGTAATGTTTCTCTTAGACATGTACTATTTCGCTTGCAATGTTTTGCTTGCTTGTTAATTAATGCTTGGAAATATGAAGATGTAATGTTTAGCTGAAATAATGAAATTGGACAGTGTTTCGTCTTACACAACTACGTATTCGCTTGAACTAACGAAAACTTGATTAAATCGCTATCTAACATATTTAGCCTTACAACATATTTCGCTTGAACATATTTTTGCTTGACCTAATAAAAAATTTATCAGAGTTTCGTTTTCCTAGAATTGACATAAAATGATGCGGTAACCTGGCAATTTCGCTAACCCACATAATTTTTGCTCACTACATTTCTCTCCACATACATATTTCGCTAGGCTCATACATATTTCACTACCTCAAAACGAATTTCGCTTGCTCAAATAAAAACGTATTTTTCAACAAAAAATAACCAAAAAATCTCCTTTTTTTGACGTTTTACCTGATTTTTCTTAAAACTAGTTATATCTTAGCCTAGATCTTGCGTAAAACACAAACTTTAAGAGACTATGAAACACAAAACTCCAGTTTGATTTTTTTAAAAGCACACAAAACTAAAAAATAACCAAACTATACGATACTCAACAAGGAAATAAACGCAAACACAAGCTCAATATATCACCCCATGGCGACTGAAACCAATTGTAGATGTATCAAATCACATAACAATTAGATAAGGAGAGAAAGTTTAGAGAAGAAAGTAGGTGATCACTTAGAGATAGAAGGAAAGGAAAATGTATTAATTTGAATACCAAATGAACAACCAACCCTACCATGTATAGAAGAGGGGTAATTATACTAACCATGCATAACCGTTCACACATAAGATGACGTATGTTTACTGTTAGCTTAGTAATTTCTAAATATTTGTACCTACGAGCTATACTATTACAATTGGTAGTGACAAGAGTCTTTTCTGATTCTACATTCGCGATTGTTACGAGATATGGAATTCGTACAAGAGAAGACCCCTACCCTTCGTGGTGAGGACTTCGATGGAAACTAGGCAGAGGTCAACTTATTTTCAAGTCTAAACCCCATCTTCACGCTCTCTGCCAAAGCTTTCCCGCCAAGGAAAGAATCAGAATACACTACCCCTATAATCCACCTTAATACGTGGGACACCCCTACGATCATCAGTTATTGTACTAAGCCTTACTCTAGCCTATTTCTCCATCTATAACTAGATGGCAAGGTCTTTAGGTATGTTTTACGTTCCTAACACATATGTTGGGATTCTAAATTTGATGAGACAAAATAAATAAAAGAATGAAACAAAAGGATCAGAATCGTCATTAAAGAATTCTTCAAGCTAGTGGAGAATTATGAAGATTTGGTCAAAGATGTTACAAGATAATGATTAGAAAACATAATTAAAGTATTAATGTGATTTAAATAGTTTCCTTATCTATTAATTAGCTTCCTTTATAAACCTTAATATCCCTCTATATAAAGGGTATTAGGTGTATAGGTTTGAGCATCCAGAAAAGTATGTGTATCTGTGTGGTTCAATAAGAGTCTAGACACAGAAAAACGTATGTAGACATATAGTTAGATAATTAATAGATAGTTATAGATATCTATGTATTAGCCTCAAGAATCCAATTTGATTTCTTGTTATTGATGAGTAAACCGATCTATAGATTTTATCACATAGAATTAGGGTTGTGTTTAATAAAAGAAAACCATTGATAACATGATTTTGTATCTTATTAATTCCATTGTGCAAATATTTATCTGTGTTATCACGATCCTAGATGAAACTAATCATATCTCGATTTATAAACGATCTAAGGATATTATTAATAAACTCCACAATTGGAATCAAGCCACGGGCTCTTGATCTAGGATGCTACAAGGATTTCTTCAGACGACCTGATGAAGGAAAAAAGGAGATAATAAATATACTGTTTTAGCCCGTGACAAGATTGTTTCTTTGGCTTTGATACCAATTTGGAACCTAATAACCTGTTAGTTCTTTGATCGTCTTATAGCTCGAGGTTGTTTAGGACCTCAACTAAGGATCATAAAACAAAGACAAAAACAATATATGCATAGCGGTAATTAAGACATAGAACCAGATGTTATCATTAACAAGTGTTTTTTTAACATTATCTTCTAGTTTGATACAAATGCCTACAACAAGCCCAATTCTACCTTAATCAATGGTAGAACGTGTTATATAAACTATAACAAGGAATCAAAGATCCTTGAGGCTAAAACACATGCTAGCATCTACATCTTCCTGTGGGACGTGTAAACACACACACAACACTCGTTTTAAACACTCATGGTGCACACACACACACTTTTTGGCACACCTAAAACAATATGCATGGACCTCCTTTTATAGCATAAGGAGTCAAGGCTTACATGGAAACTAATAAAAGATATTAATGAGTAAATCAATCAAATATTCATCTTTGTCACTTCATCTTTATCTATTTTTTACCAAATCTTTATTTTCTTCTACATCTGATAGAATCCTATAATGACGACTTTGGTCCTTTTGTTTCCATCTTGTTTCATTCTTTGTTTTGTCTTATCAACTCAAATATAATTCCCAACAAACATACTTACTTAATATTTACATAAACTCAATAACTCTCTAAGAACATACTTACTCTTACACTGGAGATGATTCACAGGGACACCCCCTGCGGTTTACTTAACGTAGTGTTTCTATTTGTGTTGTTACAGGTTATTCGAGACTTGGCAATCCAGCATTCACCCTAAAAACTCTTCGATCCCCATCAAAGCCTGATCGTGTCCATATTTGCACAATCACAATCATTCTTATACTCAAGGTCAACCAACACAAATAGCCATTTAAGAAAACGTTTGTGAAGTATTAAATGTGTTTTGCTTATCTGGTAAAGTAAAGAGAGAAAATAATTATTGGAAGGGGTATTTTGAGTATTACTGAAAATAGTAACTAAGCCAGTTGGTATCCACCTAAAGATAGAAAGAGCAAGATAGGACGGTCAAAAATAATATTCTTAGAAAAGTTCCTTTGGTTGGTAGAGAAAGGAGGAATGATCAAATTTGAATTTTCAACTCATATAACAACACACATGTAGGATACGGAAGGATGATTATGCGTGAGTTGTCATTATGTGACATGGTAGATTGAAAAGAGCCTCTTGATTCTTTAGAATGAATTGTAGGGTGAGGAAAGTGAAGAGTACACTTTGGTTAAGTGGTCAAGATCAAAGGAAGAAAAGAAGTTTGTTTGTTATGTGAATGAAAAGTGAATGTTTTTGAGAGAGGTTGTGTTTGTTTGAGATGAAAGCCTCCATCTAATGGTATTAGAAGAGAATGAGGGAGTTTAGATTTGATGAGGTGTCTTGATTAAGGTAGAGAAGTAAGTGTGTTTTGTTTTGTTTGTTGTGGTTAGGTTTGAAAGGCAATCCATGGTTTTAGAGAAGAAAGTGTGAACTTATGGAAAGTAACATGGCTTGATCACGACTTGAGATGAAGAAGTGTGGTGTAGTTGAGTGAAATTTAGAATATATTGTGAATAATGTTAATAGTGGCTAAATGTGGAAATGTTTTGAAACGATATATATAGCTATAGATGGGAATGATGGTAGACAAAAAGGTACACAAAGTTACAAGAGAATTACATTGTGCAAGGGAAATGATTAGGTCATTGTTTAGGAAAAGGAATTGGGGTTGATGATGGTGAAGGTTTATGTGTATGAAGGTTTGAAGATAAAGATGAAGATAAGGATGAAATCAAAGGATTGATTTGGGTAAATAATCACATTGCCAATAAAAGAGGAAAGAGTGGGCAAATGTGATTATGGGATTGCTTAGGAAGAAGATGTATTTGTGGAAGAGATGAAATCACTTGTTGGGTAAGAAGGGTAAACAAGTGTATAGGAAGGAATGGGTAAGAAGGATTGTGTATAAAGGAGTGGTGGAATATGTACATGCTAGGAATACAAGTGAGTATGTAAAAACAATTAGCTTGTAAGTAGAGAAAAGTCAAAGTATAAAAAACATCCAAAACCACAAACTCCAATTAGTCATTTTTAGACATCATCCATAAATAACAACAATGGATTGATCACTAATCATCTTGATAGCAAATAATCTAATTGCTTTTGCATCTAAGTAAAGCATATTCCATAACAAGAAAAAATGCGTTTACGCAAAGTGACCTTTGACTTAGTTTGACCAATAAGGGAGTAAAACCCGTTACTGTATTAGGAACAATGTAAATCCAGATTTAGGTCAAATGATTACTTTTGTTTGTTGGTATGTTGAACGTATGATCATACTAGGTTTAGAAAGAAGTTTCATCCGTGGCTAAAGGCGTTTGATAAAGGTTTTCAGTTAGCATTTTATGAAAAAACAGGAGGATTTGTTTTTGCGCCTCTCTAAGTCTAAACCACATTTGGAGTGTTCCCAAATGCTTAAATATAATGTACATACCTTTATTGAAGTTTCTACATGTGCCGCATACTAGGAAAGCCGACAATTGCAAAATTCGTAAATTGGAATTCGCGTGTGGCGCGCTGGACATGCGCTGATGCGTGCCCAACGCGCCAGACGTAAACCTCCGGTTTTACAGATTTTGGCTATCGTTTGTGATTTTACTGACTTTTTTAGAATCTTTATTTGTCATCATTAAAACATAAAGGAGATTCTAGTCAATGGTGCACCAACAATCTCTCCCTTTTTGATGATGACAAATAATATTTCGGAAAGCAAATAAAATAACAAACATAACGAAGATGAAGACCGCCGTTAATGAAGTTTGCATCTTGATCTTGGCCTTGTAATTTGGTGAAGCTTGAACATTATCTTCACCTTATGAGTCTTATATATCTTATATACTCCCATGTACGCTATTGCTCTTTGCTTCCGTAATTGCTTGCTTTTCCCGATCATTAAGCTTCTCTTAGCTTTGCTTTCCTTCTCCCCCTTTTGTCAAATCAAAAAGGCGGGAGATCTATGGTCTTAGAAGGAAAGGTTGAAATCTTGGTTAGAAAGAGAAGAATATATAACCATTTACATGCTCCCCCTAGATTTTTGCTACCTTTTGTTCTAAGGCGGGGATCCATGGGTCAAGAGCATTACCTTCAAAGGTGTTCTTGCTACAACCAGCAACAAGCAAACACAAAACAACACAAGAAACAAAACATATACATATGTGCAAGTCAACATAGGTTAGCTTACCAATTGGAATCTTGATGACATTTATGATAATAAATATGCATCTATATCTATTATCAAGCATTTCATAACATCATTCAATTCATGGATAATTCATACATCCATATAGAAAGCACTATACTAGTACTTTGACATAAAAGCACTATACTAGTACTTTGCACAAAAGATAAAATTTCACTTATTTAAGCACTCCTAGGTTCCTATTTTCTAGAAGTCATTAACTTTCTCCTTTCCTTTTCATTTCTTTTTATCTTCTCATCTTCCAATTTCCTATTCATATGAAATGATTTTCAAGAAGCATCTTTAGGTATGATAAATTACAAGAGCATCTCACTTGACTCCATTCATGTGCTTCTTTGAGGCATTTCAACATATGATTTATATTCTCAACAACAAATTGAGTACTCATCCTAATACATTCTGACTTAATGGTATCCATGTGATCTTATTCCCAAATCTCACTTTCTACAACTCCTCTCAAGATAATTCAAATATAACCATCCATCTCATCACCTTTATATCCCTTTAATAGTTTCAAATTTCCCCTTTATTTTATTTTTTTTTTTTCCCGGACTTCTTTGAGCTCTCCCCTATTTATCCCTTTATTCACGTCCTTCTGAATTTGACTTTTGTCCAATGATTTCATGTTGCATCCCAGAGATAGAAGATTGTGTGACTAAAAAGTTTTGATTTTATGTTTTGAAAAAACCTTTTTTGTTTGAAAAGAAGACTTAATAAGAATTATTGAAAAGAAGTTTTTGAAGATTACTTACTTGTTGAGGGTTCTTGATTTCTTATTTCTTGTTCTTGATATTTAAATGATGTTATCATAAAATGAGAAGTAGGGAGTAATATTTGGAATCTTTTCAAAAGGATATGATTTGTTTGTTTAGTGGTTAACAACTAAAAATTTGCATGGATATCTCAGTTTGAGTACATATTACCATTTTGATTATGTGTGCAAGATTAGTTACTTGTTTAAGGTACACTCTTCTATCACATCTCGTCCTTTCTTTTCTTCTTATTCTTCTTCTTCTTCTTGCAACATCAAGCCCAATCCTAATCTAAGGTAACAAAATTGATCCTTTTAAAATGGTTTTGTTAGAATATTTGCCTCATATTCTCCTAAGGGGATTTTATCTATAGTAACATGGTTTTTGGTTACATTGTCTTTCAAAAAGTGATGTCTTATCTCTATGTGCTTTATTCTAGGGTAATCAATGGGACTTGATGTTAGATTGGTAGCACATTTATGATCACATAGTATTAGAACCTCATTTAACGTGATGTTATAATCCACAAACGCTTGCTCATCCATAACGGTTGTTGACAAGCCCTTCCGGCCGCCACATAATCGAATTTGGTTATGGAGTTAGTGTGTGATGTTTGTTTCTTTGAAAACCATGATGTTAAACAAGATCCTACAAATGTGCAAATTCCACTTGTGATTTTTTTATCAACTACATCGCCCGCAGTGATCCGATTGTGCAATAAACCAATACATTTACCCCCGTATCCTTTGGATACCAAAGACTGATGTGTTGTGTTCCCTTAATATACCTAAATATTCTTTTAACCGCTTCTAAATGAGATACCTTATGATCTTCCAGAAACCTAGCGTAAAGGAAAACACTAAACATTATATTTGGCCTACTAGCGGTGAGATAAAGCAAGCTACCAATCATTCCCCTATACTTAGTGCTATCGATGGATTCATTATCTTTGTCTAAAGTAAGGACTCTTTTCCTAGACATTGGAGTTTTGGTAACTTTGGAATTTTTCAAACCAAATTTCTTAAGCATTTCACCAATGTATTTTGATTGATCAAAGAATATTCCATCATTCATTTGCTTAATTTGCAATCGAAGGAAAAGCTAAGCTCGCCCATCATGCTCATCTTAAATTCATCAATAGTCATTAATTTAAGAAATTCATCGCAAAGCGTTAGACATGTATGACCCAAAAAAAAAAATAATAGCATCCACATATATTTGAATAATTATTAGATGTGGAATTCTTTATTCAGGTAAATAAGGTGTTGACAACTAATCCTATTTAATATCCGATATCTATGCACCAAAGATTGAAATCTATCGTACCAAGCCTTTAAGAGCTTGTTTGAGTCCCATAACAAACCTACTTAAGCTTATAAACATATTTGTTTTTGTAAAATCAATAAAACCGGAGGTTACGCAACAAACACTTCCTCAATCGATTGACTCCATTTATAAAAGCACTCTTTACATCCATTTGAAAAAGTTTGAACATATAACAACCTGCATATGCAAGTAAGATTCTAATTGACTCTAGTCTAGCAATAGGGGTAATATGTTTCCCATCATAATTAATTTCTCCTTGTTGATTATAGCCTTGATGCTAACTAATAATAGCATTTGTTCCAACAACTACTCTGTTTTCGTCTAACTTATTTCTAAATACCCATTTGGTTCCTATTATGGTGTGACCTACTAGACAAGGAACAAGATCCCAAACATTATTACGTACAAATTGATCAAGTTCCTCTTGCATAGCCATTGTCCAACTTTCATCCTTGATGGCTTCCTTAATGTTCTTAGGTTCTATGGCTGAAACAAATGCAAAGAAATTACTTCTATCTTGGGCATGTGACCTAAGGGTTCTTTCATCTAATTCTCCTATCACTTGATCTATGGGATGGTCTCTAACTTCTCTAATGTTTTCTACTCAAAGGATGACTTCCTCTAAATCATAATCTACAAAGGTGATGTTGTGACAAATACGTTATTCAGGTCGTATATTTTAATCTCCGAGTATTAATCATATTTTTTCATTTAAATTGAGATATGAAGCTCACGACTAACCGGAAAAAATTAATGGCTTCATTTGTAATTTACGTGACATTTACAAGAACCCGGACGAATTCTACGTTAAGCATACGACTCTTATATTTTTAAAATATCCGTAAAAAAAATTTTAACTACATTTCGTTTTTATTTTTCGTGATACGCGCATTTTTGTATTTTACCTAAAACCTTATATGTAGCGTAACCATTTTAAATTCAGACTTGATAATGACCCGTATTGTACAATTAATGGGGACTAAGATTAAAAACCTCATCCCACATAAAACACACCCCCTATAGGGCCGAAATTACAACGTGGAGGTGTCCACTTTGTGATTCAAACCCACACACAAATTCCGACAACTTGGCATTTTTAGACTAAGCTTTATATAAAGCAACATTGACCAACTAAAACACACAAAAGCATACAACTCACAATCTGAATTTTGCTCCACCCAATCACCCATAGACCCACCCAACACCAACAGAAACACCAATCATAATTTTTTATGAAGAACAAACAACAAGAACAACTAGTGAATAGACTACCTATGTGTAATCCCTATACTTTGGATGAATAAAAGTGGTTTTTCAAGAAGGTATTTTGTACACGTGGGCTGAAGTTATAAGAAAGTTTTTATAAAAGAGTTTGGTAAATAAAATATTGTATCAAAAGTAATTACGAGTGTGAAGATTAAACTTGGAGTTTAAGCCTAACAACAAGCATGTTCTTATTTTGATCATTTGATCCATGACTACACTTTTCTTGTGAAAAAATTTAAAAGTCATGTCATTGTTTATTTGATTTCCAAATATATATGA
Organism: Tanacetum coccineum; assembly: GCA_026074375.1. Taxonomy (NCBI): domain Eukaryota; kingdom Viridiplantae; phylum Streptophyta; class Magnoliopsida; order Asterales; family Asteraceae; genus Tanacetum; species Tanacetum coccineum. The sequence goes on from BQNB010122357.1 coordinate 14,910, forward strand.
ATATTATGAAGAAAGATGATCCAAGGGAAAAAAGGTTAATTCATGCAAAATCTAGGTTAGATCTAACAAGAATGACCATTAAAACTAGTGAGAAAAAGTATAAAAAAATCAAGGCGTAATGAACAGAAGTTATATAAAACTCATAGGTTTGATTGGAGTTTGATAACTAACAGTCATAAGAAAAAACTCTTATAAACATTTGGCAATTTGGATCACTTCTAGAGGATAAATAATGAATGAGTTATGATCAAAACACTAAAACTAGTCAATTCTGGACATTTAGTAGCAGAATAGTGTAAACAGTCACATTTATACTTGAACCATATAAAAAGTGAAAACTATGAGTTGTAGCTAAAGCCATGTATATTCTGAATCATTGTGATAGTCAACCGAGCTCATTACTGTTTGTAAATGGCGTTAAAAATTGTGAAAGTCAAATTTCAGTCCAAAAATGTAACATGATCTTTATGAATTAAAATGTACAATAACTTATAGAGTATAATCAAAATATGTATTAAAATAAGTTTGAATCTGTAAAATAAACTTAAATATGAAGCCAAGCATATAAATATATAAATTAAACTGTTTAGTGACTAAAACCCGAGGTTTTATGACTAAAACCCAGAACACTATATTATGTAAAATGGTTTTATACAAAAACCCAGTGGTAGGACCCACATCTGGAGATTTTAAAGGCTAAAAAACTGATATAAAAGGTACCCGACCTCGGGAACCCAAAAACTTATAATAAAAGTCGTTTATGAGCTAAAAATGGAACCGTAGAAGGCATATAGGACCACTTAGTCCAATGAAACAAAATGGACAATAGACTTTGCATTAGGCCCAACTCACTTGTACAACTATAAATGGACTAAACTGTCTAAAAAGATAATATACCATAAAAGAGTTTAATGGAGCCTTCGTAAATGGCTTTAATGGGCTTTTGGTGCTAGATAAGGAAATACTAAAGAGAAATGGCTAAAAGTGGCAAATTAAAACATGTAAAAAGCTAAGTTTTAAATACTTAAGTATCATATAAACATGATCATGCATTTTAACTACATATATACATATATATTTACCTATTTATGAGATTCTCAGTTAAATTATTACCGACCAGAAACCTAAGACCCCTTTAGTAATTGTATAGGTCTTATGTTGATCGACTAGCCATACACCTCGAAGTACTTATTCATATTCGCTAATCTCTTCCGACATCCTAGTGAGTTTATAGCCACGAACGCATTTATACTTTAATTGTTTTATAAACCCTCGAGGGGATAACATGCTTGTTTTAAAAAAAGAACACAAGGGACCCGAATTATGCTAGTATCCTTGATTAATATAAAGTTAGCTTAACTCCTAGATAAAGAGACCACCTGAAATCATGAAATGGTAACTACCGTTAAAGGAGACCTTATAACATAAATAGTACGTATTGTAGGTTGCCACCTCCAAACTTGACGACTGCTATCGCATAAGTGTCGGGAATATGACACAACGGATGCGTTGTATAGAGAATAATATGAACTCATAGCAAGGGTGTATAGTAGGCATACCTTGTTGGAAACCCCAACATAATTAGATAGTAACGTTCAATGTCATGAGACTTATAAATAATCCCCCGATATAACTTTGTTTGGCCACATCGTTATATCCCGATGAATATTGAGAAATGATACTTGTGTTCGAAAATTTTATTGTTTATATATATAAACTCTATGGATTCACTCAACATTATTGTTGACGTTTTAGCATGTTTTATCTCAGGTCCTTGAAGGTAATCCGGCGATGGAGATTTTGGTTGTCGCTTATGGAAACCTAAATATTTTGAAGGCCAATTAAATAAAAGTCATTCGAAGATGATTTGCAAAAATGTTGTATGAATTATGAAACAATTTGGGACCTGTGATATAAACTTTTATTTCGAATGAATGTATTTAAAAACGTCTCTTTTCGAGTCGTTTTCTATGCTTGAGTTGTTATATTATGACGTAGCACCCCAAATGACCCTTCCGCTGAGATAAATGAAAATGAGGGTGTTACAGATTGGTATCAGAGCTTAAGTTATAGAGAACAAAAGATTTTCAAAAAAAATTATGAACGAAAGGATTTTTGAAATCTTTTAATTATCACTATACAAGCAAAATCTTCGAATTTCCAATGGACAAGAATGAGAAGGATTTATTTATCGGTATATATATATGTATATATATATATATATATATATGTATATATATATGTATATATATATATATGTTATAGAATGAAATTTTCATTTATTTGAATATAAATGTTAATTATGTAATTATTTAATACCAATACGAGATATTTATACAACGCAGATTGT
>BQNB010122358.1:0-20298 GCA_026074375.1 Tanacetum coccineum
TAAATCTTACTTTGGATAAAAGTAATCTTCTAGAATCCTCACGGAATACTTATTACTATAATATTATTGACTAATCCTTATACTATATATTACGTATACGTATCGGGAGAAGGTGAAGGACGATATACTTCATGAGAAATTATTGAATATTAATTTTCTTATTGCCTGTGATTTACCTTGGAGTAATGATTTCTCCCCCATTAGTATTTTTGAGGAAAAATCTGTGACTCTCTCTAACCTTCTTTTCGATTCAAATGATGATTTTACCTCTAGTGATAACGAGTCACTATCCGATGAGGACGTTCCGGAAGATGTTAAAATTTACTCTAACTCTCTTTTCGAATTTGACGACGAATATATCTCTAGTGACGTAATCATCTTTTTGATGAGGTGTTAGAGGACATTGAGTGCAAGGATTCTTATAATTCCAACCTTGATGAGTCGACTTTCCTAGTCACACCTCTTTCTGATTCTAATGAGGATGGGTTTTTCACTCCTAGTGACGACGTTGAGCTTCTTCTTCACCATAATCCGTCTAAAAGTGTTGTTTCCATTCTCGAGGGATTCACCGATGAACCACCTCTCGAAGAGAATGATGATTTATTTGATCTGGAATCAAAAGAAAATGACTGGAAGAAGATTTTGTACGATGCTCCAATTGATGATTTGATTACCGAGGACAAAGTTTTCGACCCTGAGATTCATGAGAAGAGTTTTTCTCTGACATTTGTGAAGTTAACCTTTGAGGATCGCCATTATTTTCCCATCACATTTGTTGTCCGAATATTTCTTCCTTATCTCACTTATTCGATGGATTCTTCTTTTCTTCTCTCCTCTGGGAGTGAGGATACTATTTTTGACCCCGACATATCCACTTTTCATTTTTCTTCTCTTAACCCGGTGGCATATGAAAATCCGATGGTGATTTTTCCATTCTTTTGTTTCTGCCCCAAGGACAAAGGAATTCGGGGAGAGTCAAGCTAGAGACTCGCACAAAAACAAGCGCTTCTCGGGAGGCAACCCGTGTCTTTTCTTCTTTCTATTTTCTTGATTAATAAGTGAGTGTGATATTTTATAGCCTAAGTGTGGGGGCGTGCTTCTTTCTATGGTATGTAGTTTTGTTTTTGCAAGATTCCTTAAGATCATGAAGACCCGTGCTTGTTTTTGATCTTTTACTTATTATGGAAATCCTCAATCCTAATCATGTATATATATTGTGTTTCCCCTTTCACACTTGGAATTTTTTGCATTTGCCTTTATCATTCCTAAGTGTGGGGGTAAAACCCAACATTTTTGAACATTGAGGCCAATGTTCCATTCTAAGTGTGGGGGGGATTTCTATCGAAGTCGAGACTGTGATCATACCTGTGCCTATATGTGTTCCCACGCAACCCCGTTTTGACCAAAAATTTTAAATTTTTATTGTTTTTTATTATGATTATATATATATATAATATATATATATATATATATAATATATATATATTATATATATATATATATAATATAAATATGGGAACTGTTTCTGTTATGCAGAACCAGTTTTTTGTACAGAACCTACAGAACCACTTTAGACCAATAAGAATTTAGTATATTATTCAATGTTTTTCTTAATTCAAAAGGGTATAATAGTCAAAACACATTTTAATTTTTCTTTTTGAATTTTTTAATTTAAAAAATGTTTTTTAATTTCTTAAATTTTTCAAAAATTATTGTTTTTAAATTTATATTTATTTAAAAATATTTTTTTTTTAAATTTTTATACTTTTTTTAATGTGCATATGTGTTTTTTTAGATATTGTAAATTTACATATGTGTTTTTTTTAAGGTGCATACTTGTTTTTTTCTAAAAAAACAGGTGCATATGTGTTTTCATAATAGTGTAATTTACTAAACAAACGATTTTTTTTTGTGTACAATGTTTTTTGTCATGAAACTATTTTTTAAATGATAATTGCATATATGTTTCTAGTGTACATTATCTTCAAAAATTTATAACAAAAAAACATAAAAATATATACATGTAATCTCTAATCTTATAATACAACGAAAACATAAATACATTACATAAAATTTGATATCAAATGAAATACAATTCAAATACTAGTACATGTGCCAATGAGATCAAAAACATGTGTGTCACCTCCAAGAACATAATGAGACACCCCTTCCAGAACATAACGGGATAGCACGGCAACTCTTACTCCAGAGGACATTCACACGAGAGAGAGATCTGGACAACGAGCTGGGGAGGGTCTGTTGGTTCATTTCTCCTGTCGGAGGTAGTCATTGTAGTAACAACATTCTCTGAATGTCAGGTTGGGTCTGGGTGGTGTGGGGTATCTTCGTATCTCAAACAACGATTGCGAGTGGTATTATTTTCGTGACATTTTCAGCGGTTAGTTTCGATCGCGTCTATAATGTGTTACTATACATCTAGCAGTAAGGCCTTATAGTTTCTCTCTTGTTCTAATTGACTATGCTCAATTAAAGGAACCTATACTCGATAGGATTAACAATTACTATTTATAAAGAAAAGGCACACATTTACACTCGGGTCTTTTATAGACTATGACACTGATGGGAATACGCCACTAACTCCAGATAGAGCGCATTCAATCAACACAATAGTATAGACATGATGCACATGGATCTAAGAATAGACAAATCTTAGCTATCAGGAGAGAAAGTCAAATTTGACATACAGTGTAATGATATTATGCATTGGTGCCGGACTCTCTTCATCATTATAAATATGTCACACTCGTCACAACAACACCTAAGATACTCTGCGCAATTACTATCAAATATTCCAACGTCTCAATGCGTCAGACAACTATCTCTCTACACAGTAGATCTAGCGAACATCTTTTGCAGTTATCCGCTCGGGCGCGATCTTACATGGTTCCGTTTCTCCACACTTCAAACTCAGCATCAATTTTTACAAAACAACATCAATGTGATAAATCTATATGCACTATTATTAACGCTCATACAGTACTTTTCACACGCAATCGATCATACTCGTTACTCTCCCAGCAATTACACAAGAAACACTCTTATAAGTCATAATCTATACATTCTAGCAACTGCATTAAAACACAACAACATGATGTACATTCTTAGACAATGAGCAGTGGTAGTCAGAACTCGGTAGTAGGGTGGACTCCCTTGATGTTGCGTTGCATCTGATGACAACTTTTACAGCTCTCTTGAGGCAGAGAGCTAAGGAATTATCTCTCTGAATCAGGAGACTCAACTACATCTCAGTCTAGCTATAACACACCAACATAGAAGCTTTTACAGTTTTAATTTTATTGAAAACAATTCAAAATAACATATCTAATAAATTTTAAACAATTTTAATGTTTTCGAAAAAAAACTGTTTTATGTATTCAATGCCAAACGCTAGTGATTGATTAATTTAATAAAAAATCCATCTAAAGATTAATACTAACTATGAGATTTATTCTCTACAAATTGAAACAACTACTGTGAGAATCCTTTTTATAGGATTGTATGACTTTTTTTTAGAAAATCAAAACGGATAATTTGATTTCAAAAGCAAAACAATTTTAAAATAACATAAACAGACCTCTTTTTTGATAAGGATTTCACATGATGATAAATGCTTGAGAATTAAAAAATGAAAAATGAGGCCGAACGACGTGGATATGAATAAAGAGAAAAAGAAAATCAGTGGCCTATTTAATTGGGCATGTTTTAGAAAGTAACAACACAATATTCCCTAATAACTCCCTTGTTATTAAAAAAAATAAAAATAAAAAAACCAATGTTATTTAATTCAATTTAACATAAATAATCTAAGCCATTCATTCAACAATCTAATGGATCATAAGAGATTCTGTATGTTCTGTACAAAAAAGTGTTCTTCAAAGAAAATACCCAAGTAAATATATACGCTATATATATATATAAAAATATATATTAATGAATATATATATAATATATAAATAAAGTATATAATAAATATATATATATATATATAATGAAAAAAAATGATGAAAATATTAAAGTATAGAAATAAGTAGGCCCGTAGAACTAGGTAGCTTTTGACTTGACCGAGTTTTGAACTCTACTTAACCTCATTAGCTTTCCGACTTAGCGTTGCTTAACTTTAAGAATTATCAAAGAACGAAATATGATAGAGTTAAATATAATTTTGATGCTAAGTCGTGCATTAGTGTGGATATTCTTTAGACCTCATAGAGGTTAAAATGTGGCTTTTTGCGCCCACCAGTCCCAGCTTACTAAAACGCTATATACTTGTTGAGATAAAATAAAGGGTTGCATAGTTTTTTTGCGATCCTTTGTTAAATCTACCTTAGTAGACATCAATCTGGAAAAGTAAGATAACTACATCTAGTTTGTTAGTTGTTTGTGGGGAAATAACACTTAGACCTCTGGGGGTTCTGGCTCGAACCGACTATTGCAGTTTGTAAAAATACCATACATGAGACTTGGAAGATTATGTGCTATACAATACTAATAAAGTAATATAACCGAATTAGCCGAAATAAACTTATGGATCATAGGTCGGACTCGCTAACCGATGTATGACAGTTCGATAAAAGTGTGGAGAAAAAACAATAATAATAAAACTGTGGGCTGATAAAGTTTAATGAGCATCATGCCGCGTCTTACAACGATGTTGCAGTCTTCAAAATAAGGCACAGAGATTACTAATAATCTAGACTGATAAAAGTTGCTGGCATCTTGCCGCCCCCGCCCGCACCATGTGTTGCAGCCTTCTAAAAGATCGAGGAAATTACCGAGTCAAAATATGATTGCTGGCATCATGCTGGCTCAACAACCGATGTTGCATCCTTCAAAAGTGACCAAGGTTTAATACAGTTTGCAATAATAATAAGTATAGAAAATCCTAAATAATCGAACTACCGGGTTATCAAATAAAGAGCCTCCGTCTCTGACCTCGAAGTTTTATGAGTTATTTCGGATGAATTAAAAAATGATAAACCCCTAAATCATCGAATTTTAGAACTTTAATGTGGACCTTATTCTCACCATAATATCTCATCTTTAGGAAATATATTTCAAACTAATTCTTGGTCCGTAAACCGGGGTTTACTTTATATTATTAATGGCATAATTTCTTTGAGTCAACCAAAAAAATAATAAAATAAAATCCTTAGAGGAATTTAGGAATAAGGGAGCGAAAATTAAGTTTATACCTACACAATTAGCATTTATGTAAGAGTGTTTAGCATCTTATCTATAAGTGGCTGTGAATTCGTTTTAAAGCTAGTTTGGGATTGTGAAACTCAGTATGACGAACACCCGTTCTTAAAGCCTTTAATAATATTTATTATTGAATCTATTTTTATCTATTAATGTAATAAGTTTTAAACGGAATGTGGGCGCTTCGAAATAAATAATTTTTGAACTTCAAAAAGGACCGTTTCTAAACGTTGTTTGATATAGTTGTGAGGTGTCCCTAGGTAAAAGGTATATAGATTATTTATTTCAGGGCGTGTTTATTTTACATTGCTTAGTGGGACCTGCAATGCTTAGTTAATGGAGGAATTTCTGATGTTGCTAAAACACAACATCAATTGACCCCGGAACAATCTAATAAACAGACTGAAAACACAAAATATTGGATAACTGATGTTGCAAATCAGTTTGTATTGTTGTATTTTATTGTCTTTATAGGTACAAAAGTATTGAAAACAAATCCAAAAACAGGTAATTTCGTGACATTTCGACAACGATTTTACGTTTATCGAGGACACAAACGAAGTTGTTAATATCCCGATCACACCATAAGAAAGAGCAACGAAATACGGAGTCCAAACGTACCCCCTAAAACCCCTCATTGGCCTTTCTATCTTGAACCTTTTTATTTTGAACCTTTTTCGCCCCTGTTTGAACCTTTAATACTAATATAAATGAACTGGGTCAAAAGAGGGTTAAATAAAATATTTTGCATAGATATTATAGAACCATGCTCTAGAGCGCTAGGCTACTTTGTGGTGTCCTTAAGTTTACACCAAGCGAGAGGTCGAGAGTTCGTTACCCAGGCGTGCCTGGGTGAGGATTTTCCTTGTTGTGACTCACTTGGCCCACTCAGGTGTGCCACTGTCGCCCGACCCTGTTCTTGGACCGATCCCGACCGCGCCCACGACACCACCAAGACACCCCGCCCGCTTTGCTGGCGGTTATACCTGGTCCAGCGTGGTTGACCGTGGAGCAGGGTGGTTGACCGGTTGTCCCGAAAAGTAAAGTAAGTATAATTTTTTTTAGCTTATTGTAAAAGCTTTTATAGCTTATTTAGCTTATTGTAATCAAGATTTTGAGCTTATTAATGATGATGTTTAAGGTTGGTTTTTATTAAATGCTTATTATTTCATAATGCTTATTTTTTTTTATGCTTATTCTTCTACTCTCTCTCTTCTTTTGCTTATTTCTAAATAAGCTCATGCTTATAGCTTATTTTTGAATCCCATTTCTTAAGCTTATATTCTAATAAGCTACTTCCATAGCTTATTTAGACTAGCTTATTTTATATTATTTTCGATTTAGAGCTTTTTGAGTGAGCTTATTTTAGCTTATTTTTCGATTACTTATTTTTATTCAAGTTTTTTTTTTCTTTATATAGATCTAATCCTTAATCATACCCGATTCGATTCACATTGATGTAACACTTAGTTTCAGGGTGAATTAGATCTAAAAATAATAAGAGCTTATATGTTTTTAGCTTATTTCTAGCATAAAGTTTGTTGATTTATTTTTAAATTCTAGCTATATTTTCTTAATCTAAATCTTTAAATATACCCGATCTCAAAGTTCACATTATTGAAACACCATATTTCGGGTAGATTTAATTATAAAATTTTTTAATCTTTTATTATCTTAATTGTCTATATAAAAAAATTCTAGCTTTATTAGTCTTAGTAGCTTAATATTATCTTGTTTCATCTTAATCTTTTTTGTTTATTAATGTTGATAAAATCATCAAAACTCTAAAGGCCCGACTTTAAGGTCTTATAAGTTTGATAAATAATAAAGTTTGATCTTTAATTGTTATTATGAATAATTATTAGATTCAAGTTGACAATCTTTATTTTTAATTAGTAAGTAAACTTTTTAAGTGATTAGCTTTTTTGTTTTTAAGTTTGTAAGATTGGGTGATTTTATATCATTGCGGTTCTTCATTTCGGGATCTCTTTTCAATACTTGGAATAGTTTTATTTTATTGTTCCATAATATATTTGCGTATTTGATTTTTTGCTATGCTTAGTGTAGATTTATTTTTGTCCGTTTAAATCTATGTTTTTAAATAGAATTTCGTTGGAGTAGTGATAAAATAACTTGTGTTGTCTAAGTATGTAATGATTTGGAATTAAGTGCAGTTTTAAAAGGTTTAAAAAAATATTGTGCATAAATTTTTCCAATTTACATACCGTCATTTACTTTTAAATGCAAATTTAAAATACCTTGTCATTTATTTAAAAAAAACATATTACATTACTTGTCAATTAATTTCTTGAACCTTGTTTTCTAAGATGATAATTCTTTAAACCTAAGCCCCGCACATAAGGCACATTTCACATTCACTAAGCAAGCATATAGTGGGTCAATTTATATTCTTTTAAATCAATTTTAGATCTCATTTAATCTTTTATTTTTTAATCTTAAATTATATTAGTATAATTTAGTATAAAAAATAAGTTTAAAAACCAAACCCAAAACTTGGAATGACAATTCAAAGCTCGAATTTACAACTTGATACTAATTTCCAGTTCTCTCTCCGAGTAAAACGATACCCGTTTGAAGTACTTATTATTCCCTTTACTAAGAATAATATGTAGTGATACTTTGCTGCGTATTATATATAAATTATACATTTTGAGGGTTTCTTTGATAAAAACGTTGTAAAAACGAGTACATCAATGCCCTTTCGTTGCTATTTAATTTACCTTAATAGACTTTTGAATGTTTGACTTGTCATATGTATTTAGTTCACATGTAATCTACAATTTAACCTTCACGGTTTAACAGGTTTAGTTAAAAAACGTAATTGGTTAAAAGGACACAAAAAATACACTTAAAAGTCGAAATTAAAAAAGTGTAAGGCGAAAAAATAGGAAGAAAAAAAGATGACTGCATAGAATTAGAAAAAAGGGGAAGTTTACTACATTTTTAAGCAATTTGCCCAATATTAAAATACTTTGAATTCGCTAACCGAAAAACATACCTTCGATCAATCAGAATGAGCAATGTTGGTTAAAGATTTTTTTGGTCGCCGGTACTTTGTTTCTAGGTTTTTCGTCTTTTGTGTTTCTTTGTGTGTGTTCGTCTCGGGTGAATAAAACAACTCCGTTTTTTGCTTTTTTACTTTTACACGTTGACTCAAATCTATAGAAAAATGAACATAAAGTACATGTGTATCTTTTGTTTTTTTTTCACAAACTAATTTTATAAAAACGGATGTTTAAACTTTTTTCCAAATTTGGAAAAGCTTAGAGCTTTTTTTATTAAAGTATTTTTAAAAGAAAAAATAAAATTTGATTATTACTAAATAAGGTATGATTTGATTTTTTTTTAAATACAAAAGTCTTCACTTAAAGTTTTGCTTTATTATATAAAAGATTAATAATCATTTAATCCTTTTATGGTGTTGCTAAGTATATAATTGTCTCAAAGATATCATTCAACATCCAAATATGTATGATCGACATCAATTTTATGATATATGACTATGACCATTCTACCAAAATGAGCTATGATTTCTGACTTTAGGTATATATAAATAATAATATTACTTATATTAACTAAACCAAATCAAGTGCCCTTGAAATGTTTAAAGAAATAAAATCAATGAAATCCGAGTAGTATATGGAAATTCCCGGTGACGTATTTCCCAACTAGGTAGTGCAAATTTATGAGTCGAGAAGGCAGTTTTGAATATTGATGTTTGAATATAAGAGATTTAGATTGGTTTTTTCTCTAATTCTATTGGAAAAGATAATAAGGCACACCTAAAAACTAACGTTATTAAAGCTAAAACCCTAACAACGAAGAAACGGATAACTGGACCAAATTCCGTCTTTTAAAAAACCAAATTAACAAATTTAACCCTACAAAAGCAATTTAACTTTTAAACAATCCTAAATGATTAAAGAAAATTAAAAAAAAAGAATTTAAAATTTTTTTAGACTAATTTATTTTAATTTATTGATGAATTAAAAACTGTTTTTTAGATCTAAATTAAAAGATTAAAATACTAAACTATTTATAAAAATTCTAAAACAATTACAAAAAGTAGCTTGACAGTGCTAAAATCTAAGAGAAAATAAAAGGGTTTGAAACATCTGCTATCCTAATAAGCTGTTAATAAGAACGAAAAGGCTTATATGCCTTTGTTAAATGGGCTAAAAGGCCCTAATAAATTAAAATTGTGAAACTACCAAATAAAATACCCAGTCGATCCGGATGGACCAGGCAAAAAAATACCAGGCAACAAATAGCCCTATTGGTGTTGGTGGTTGTTAGTGTGTGTGTTAAATACGTTGTAGAGGGTGGTAGAGGTCCAGGGTTCGAGCCTTGGCTCACCTTGGGCTTCCCACTTTCCTAATGTATTTTTATTTGCTAAATTTTTTTATAACTTTTTAAATAAGCAAATTTTAAGCAACTTTTGTAAAGGAATTATTTTTAAAACACTCAAATAAGCTCAGAAATAAGCTCTAATGGATGGCAAAATGCTTAAATAAACTAAAAGACTAAATGGCTAAACTGTTATGCTTTTTTAAAACTAATAAGCACAAACTAAAAGCAAATAAGCTAAGCCAGATAACTAGCTAAACCTAAAAAGCACTAATAAACAAAAATAAGCTAACAATATGAGCTAAATGAGCTTAAAATGACAGAAATACTTAAAGGCTTTTAAACTAAGAATTCTAGGCTAGAAATGCTAAAAAGCTCAAATAAGCTCTAACATAAACCTAATAAACTAACAGAACCTAGAAACTGACCTAATAAGCAAGACTAAACCTAAATAAAGCAAATCTAAATAGCCAATAAGCTCAGATGAGCACATAAGCTTATTGGCTAAAACTAAGAACAAAACAGCCAAAATGGGCACTTTCTAGCTTATTTTTAAGCTAGAAAACAGATCCTATGCTTAGTGAATTATACCACTAAAGAGCTTATGCAATAAGCTACAATAATCCACAAAGAAAAATGAGTTTGAAATTCATTTAAGCTATGAAAAAACTAAGTGAAAATGCTGATTATCACAGACAACAAAAACTTAGAAATTTTTAACTTTCTAAACTTCAACTTTTAAGCCCAAAATAAGTTGATCAAACAGATCCTTATGGACTTAGCACCTCAAAATAAATCAAAATTAGACCTCAAAGAACACATAAAAACTTTCAAAAATCATTTTGAAATTCAGCTTAAGCCAGAAAAAGCAAATGAAAAAGCTGTTTTTCAAGATTTTCAATACTTAGTAAAATTTGACATATTTTGACAAAAACAAAAACAACAAATGCAGGTTTAACAAGACTTGTTCTAAAACCTTTTTTTTGAGACTCCTCTAGCAAACAACAAAAAACAACCCTTAAAATACCAACTTTTAAAGATCAAAACTATAAGCTGATATGGAAAGATTTTATACCACATACGTCACAATGACAAGTATTTAAAACCCAAAAACTTAAATTCAAACCTAAACTACTACCTCATAAGTAGATTCAAACTCTTTAAAATGATTACCAAAAGTAAGATTGACCACCAAAATGGGTCAAACAATACTAACTTGGGTTAGTGTTGTTTGAACCAAACACTCTTTAAAAATTGCCTTTACCATTTTTAGCTTATAAAACACAGATTTAAGCCAAGATTTACAAATACCAGATCTTAAATAAGTTATAAAAGCAATTTTAAGCAATATTCAATAAAGATTAAGCACTGGATAATAAGCCAATACAATAAGCAGAATCTTAAGCTATTTTAGACAAATTCTTAAGAAGAAAACTTCCCTATTTAAATTTAACTAGCAACCTAAGCATTTTTAACACTAAACATCATTAACAGGCTATAATAAGCAGATATAAGCAAACAATAAGCACCAATAAGCAGAAATAAGCAGATTCAACTTTTTAAGCTAAAAATGACTTTTGAGAACTTATAACGGCCCTTGCTCAAAACAGGGCAATTATGCTCAAAAGAGCTTTGTTTACAAGCTCTAGCTAGTTCAAGAGCAAGCTAGTGACAGCAATAAGCCCATCTAAATTTGGCTTATCATCCAAAATAGTTTTTTGAGTGATTTTTGGTAAAAAAAGACTTAAACCTTACAAACTATGGAAAGAGCTTGTAAGACTTAAGTAAATAGCTTATAAGAGTAGATAAGAGCTTTTAAAGAGCTTATAAAACACTTTTAATATCAATGGAATAATAACTTAAAAACACAGAACTTTTAAAACATATAAACCGTAAATTTCATTAACTTTTAAAAACATTACAAGACTTGAATTAAAGTTACAAGTACGCTAAAATTTAAACTAAGATAAGCTGTTAAAAACTAGAAAAAAATTACTTGCCTTAAAGGCTTACAAAGGGTCCTATATATAGATAAACTTCAAAGCCTTGGGTTCTTGGACTTGTGTTTCTTCACTGAGACATTTGAGAGGTGTGTGTAGATGTGTTGAGAAGAGCTCGAAAAATTAATCTAGGGCCACTATCTTGTGTGGTCCAGGCTCCAAGTCAAATGATCTTAACCCTTTATTTTTTGTCTTCTTCCATGGACGAATGAGGTTGTGTGGGATTGCCAACATGGCATTTGGTGTTTATGGTATGGGGTTAAGGTGGGAGAGGGATGTTTTTATCTGTGGTTGCAGGGTAAATGTTTTTGGGGAAGATAAACAGTGATTATGGCCGGAAATGGTTTTGGTATGAACAGGGTAACGGGGTTAGCCCTATTTTTGTGAAGTTGTTGCATCGTTAGTCCTTTTGGACTAAAAATTTTAGTCCTTGAGGACTAACGATGTAAGGACTTGTATGGGCGTTATGGTAATAGGGTTAATGGGGTTAATGGTTTTATGTTGGGCTTATTTGTTTAGGCCTGTAAGGTTTTAGTTTTTTAAGGGCCTTCATAAGGCTTAAGGCTTATAAGTCTTATACTTGAATGCTTAATGGGCTGACCCGACCCATTAAATGGGTGTGAGTTGGTCCATTTAAGATTTCTTCGTTTTCGGCTTCGTCTTTGACTTTTGACTTTAACTTTGTTGACTTTGACTTTTTCACGCTCTTTCCATTCAGTGCTCGGTTTTGTCCGTTTTGTCTTGATTTTTGTCCTTTTTGTTGATATCCGTTACCTGCACACAATACAAATGCAAAACATACAAATATAATGTATTTTGGTATGTTTTTAGTCTTTTAGGCACGTTTTCCTAGGCAAAAGGTATGTGTAATTAAACACATACCAAAATCCCTCATACTAAGATATTGCCGTGTCCTCACGCAATGCCATAAGTAAACACTTTAGAAAACCAAGAATCTCAATCCCCCTCGACTAATTACCTCGAAAAGTAGCTAAGTGGAAACTTGTTGAGGTCTAACATTTTAAAGCACTATCTTCTATGGGCGAAAAAACGGCTCCCTCTATTCCATCAATTCTGATCGCATAATCTTTTTCTTTCTTGATCTGAATATCATATAATACTCTTGTTTAATCTGTTAATCTTATGAATATAAAGATTAAACATTCTTTTTTTTTTAATGATTGATTCAGTTTCTCTAAAATTTAGGGTGCAGAACTCTCAATTAGGGTTTGTGGTTTTATCGTTCTTTAGGATCTTTATTAATTCTTAACAACTTTCATATGAAGTCAATAGTCCCTTCGTTGTATTATATTAGTGGCCTTCCTTCCAAAGGTTTTTCATGATTAGATTAGGACGTAGGATTTTATATAGCTGCTGTGTTGATCTTTTAGTTTTCTTTGTTTATGGTTTTTTAGGTTTCGTTTTGCTTGCTATAGTCAAGAATGTCGAATACTAGTGATAAGGGTACTACGTTAGAGATGGTGCATCTAGGTTGGTATGCGCATAGAAGTAGTCCAAAGTAGTAGTACACTTCTCCTTTGGTTTCTCTGTCTTCTACTATTAATCGTCCTCAAGAACTGTATAAGGTATGATTTTGGCTGCCGACTTTTAGGAAGTTCCATTAACACTGTGGGTGACTGCAAAAGTTAATTAATGATATTGATGCTGGTAAACATCATGATGAGATATTATCTGAGTATGACATAATGAAGATCGATGGATAACCCTTGGAAGCCATTAGGTTCTATATGTAATTCATTTATTGATCGTAATAATGTTGATGTTATCCCTTGTTAGGTTTCGTATGCTGATGATTCATTAATCTTAATGTTTGATGAATTCCCAGGCAATATCTAGTGACCCTAGTCGTTCAGATCTGTTGGACATCCAAATAAGTCAGACATCCTATGCTGGAGTTATGCAGGTGTGAAGTGCAAAGTATCAACAAAATGTTAATTCCAACTTTCGTACTTTAATGTTGATACCCGTATTTGATGGTTTAACATCTTATTCCACGTAAAGTTGTTGCAAAAGGTTAGTACTACTCATTGAACACACTCTATAATGCTACTTTATTTGAAAGGAGATGTGCGTTTCTGGTTGTTTGAAAATCATGCTAAGGAAACAACTGGGCGAAAACATGGCGGAAAAGGATTATGATGATGACCAAAGGCTTTTTTTGTCTTTAAATTTTGATTCCCTCCCGGGCTGGTTTAGAAGGCTGTTCCTAGGTGGTCCTTGGTGATTCGTAAATCATCGATCATACTCAAGAAATGGTCGATGTGATACAAGATTGCTCAAAGAAGAATTGACTCGTAATCTGATATGGTTTATAATTGCATGATAGTTCCTATTCAAGTTTATTGAACGAGTTATGTAAAAGGTCTAAATTGCTACGTTCATTGAGTAAACATGTTATGCATTGATTCATACAACAAGCTCCATGTGTAATGATTCAAGTGAGGTATGTTAAGTTTTGCTCCGATTCTTAATAAGGTAAATCAAGGCTG
This sequence comes from Tanacetum coccineum, assembly GCA_026074375.1. NCBI lineage: Eukaryota > Viridiplantae > Streptophyta > Magnoliopsida > Asterales > Asteraceae > Tanacetum > Tanacetum coccineum. The sequence goes on from BQNB010122358.1 coordinate 14,099, forward strand.
AGTTTATGGATGTTGTTACTATGGTAATCCACTCTTTCTGGGGATGGTTTCACCAAAGAAACCATCCGTGTTGAGTATGAATGGAGGCCGCCTAGATTAATACATGTAAGATTTTTGGTCATGTTCATGACTATTGCCCTAAAAAAGTGGTGAGTCCTCTTATTGTTGCTACTTCTAATGTTGTTACCCCTAATGCTGAGAAGACTAATGATGGTTTTCCAAACAATGGTAAAAAGAGAGTAAGAGAAAGGTAAGTCCAAGTCTACTAATGGTGGTCAGTTTGCTGGTCCTTCGGTTAAACAAAATGTTAGATATGAGCCAAAGGCGACTACAAAGTGGCACACAAAGAAGGGAACAACTTTGTGGGTTATACATCTGAAATCGACACCAAAGGACGACTGGTAATTCATCTAAGAAAGATAATCTCTCCATGTCTAATTCATATTCGTCTGCCTATAAAATCGTAGAGAAGAAATTATTAATAAGAATGAAATTGGAAAAATGTGTATGAATGAATCGAGCAAACTTAATTCCAAAACAAAATCTGGGGAAGTTTCAACTTTCACATTTGTCTGCATGGTTTAGCTTGTTTAGTTGTGCGTTATGTGTTCATTGCAATAGTTTGTTTCAGAGTTGTAAGAGTTTATGGTAAGTCCATAAAGCTCTATAATTTAGGTGTTTAACAACTGTTATTAGCTAGAGTTAATGTGGAACAACAGCCACAATCCATATTGTAACATTAACTTTTTTCGGTTTTAATATACTTTACCGGGGTAACCCTTTACTTAAAAAAAGTAGCTAAGTGTTCATCGAGGGGAATTAAGGAATCAATAGTTTTGAAAAGCCCCGTTTTTACCATTTTTATAAATCTACACTTATTACCATAGAAAACAATTTTAGTATTTTTCCTTTCTTCTTAATTTTTTGTACTTTTCTTTTTAATCAACTAATCTAACATTGTTGACTTTCGTTATTTCCTAATTTAAGGGTCTCATGAACAAGAAGCACCTTTAGATCCAAAATGCCCAAAAAAGATAAATTCATCGTCCTTTATTTTTCACTTGTCCCAAACCAAGCTTAAAACGAAATCACCGTTAAATATAAGCCATATGCCCAACACAAAACCATGTATACTTGTACCGCTTGTAAACTGTTCACGTCCCATACTTATTTTATATTATGTCAGTGTACTTATTTCAAATTCAACATGGCTCAACTTTTTAAGAAATTGCAATATTTCTATTGATTTAACGTTCACCTCAAGAATTATGAGTTTAAAAGGCGAATCAACTCATGTAGCGACTTTCGCTCTCGGCACAACCCGAACCTTGCGTCCTAAGTAACCAAGCTTTAACACCACCACATAGACTAGTATCGAGAACTCACTGACATTCGGTTCAATACCCTTGGATTTCACGTAAATACATAAAATCCACAACTAAAATGAAATAGTCTTAGTTCAAAGCATATGTAAATTTAAGAAAACGAGATTTTCCCTATATTATTAAATCACATTTACTACACTTCATAAATTTAACACAACCTTTAAACTAATAAAACCTCGACCTTATAGAAAGGCTGCAACATCGGTTGTGAGCCAGGTAAGCAATGCCAGCAAACTTTTATCAGTCTCGTATAATTACTTATGTGCCTTGATTTAGAAGACTTCAGACGATATCTGTTTCTGAGCCTGCAAATACAGTAAACTCTTTATTAGCCCACAGTTTTTTATTAATATAGAAACCATCATTTCAATTTTTTTTAACACTTTTATATTACCAATGATATAGAGATAAATTTCTTTTTTAGAAAATTTTAAGTTATAAATTTGAACAAAATTATTGATATCGACTATACTTTCAAAATTGTTATTTTAATTTAATTTTCGAAGAGACACGAATTAATAATCACCTTTTAAGCTTATCTATGGGAGAGAAAGGCCACAAACTACACTTATGAGCTCTTAAGATTTCCAACTAATCCTTGTTTAGCATCTAACTCATAATTAACTCTATCATTTTCTGTTCTTCGCAAAGATCCGCGAATGCTTAGTCTAAAAGTTAAGGAACAAGCTAGAGCTCAACACGCTCGATCGAGTCAAAATTTATTCTTATTCTACCCAACAGGAAAGTCAAAATTATGACAAAACACTTATTTTGTTTTTGAAATTTTTTAAATTTTTTCATTTTTTGGATTTTTGGTGGTAAAAACAGGATTGCGTGAAAACACGGCTGTAGGCATAATCAAATCGAAAGATCCCCCCCATACTAGAACTGAACATTGTCCTCAATGTTTTAAGAAGGGTCTCTACGTAAATCCTAAGCCGTTTATTAAGTATGCTTAAAGATAAACGTTAGTCGATAAGATTTGGATATTGGATTCTCAAAATGAAGCTCGAGTGAACGAAGGACAAAACCATGAGCACGAGAGGCTTCAAAATCCGGGCAATCCTTGACATACAATATAAAAACCACAAAATACGAGAAATGAAAGAGGCGAGCCTCCTCACAACACACGTATTCATTACTAATAAACTACCATACTACTACTACGGATAAGCATGGGTTGCCACCCACGAAGCGCCTTGTTTTTGTTAACCGAGTCACAAGCTCGACTCGACCCCGAATTTAATGGTCCATGGGGAAAGTTTGGAGATCTAGGACAACCATCGGTGGTGTGTCCCCTCCAAAGTAATGCTTAAGTCTATGACCATTCACATTGAAGTTTGGCCCGTTGGTTTGAGATAACTCGACGGTGCCATAAGGGAATACTTGGGTAATGGTGAATGGTCCAGACCAGCGGGTCTTAAGCTTGCCCGAGAAAATCTTCAATCGAGAATTAAAAAGAAGGACTCGGTCACCAACGTTGAAAACGCGGTTCTTGATTTTGGAGTCGTGGATCTTCTTTGTCTTCTCTTTGAAAATCAAAGAGTTCTCGTATGCTTGATCACGAAGTTCATTTAATTCATTGAGTTGAACTTTCCGGTGATCACCCGCGGACTTAAGGTCAAAGTTTGCATGCTTCAAGGCCAAATAAGCTTTGTGCTCAAGCTCGATCGGTAGATGACATGCCTTTCCGTACACGAGCTTGTAAGGAGTACACCCGATGGGGGTTTTGAAAAGCGTACGGAATGCCGAGTGTTATAGTGCAAAATCTTAATATATCCTACCAAGGAGGCACATTTTTCTCGCCTACGGTCCTTTCTAAGATTCTTTTCAAACCACGGTTGGAGACTTTCACTTGCCCACTAGTTTGTGGGTGATACGCGGTAGCAAGGCGGTGCGTGGCACCATACTTAAGCATGGCCTTTGTGAATTGGTCATTGCAAAAGTGTGTACCGCGATCACTAATGATAGCGCGGGGAGTTCCAAACCGAGCAAAGAGAGATTTTAAAATTTTAACAACAACTCGGGCGTCGTTGGTGGGGAGCGCTTTAGCTTCAACCCATTTCGACAAATAATTGACAGCCACGAGTATAAACTTGTTCCCTCGTGAAGACGGGAACGATCCCATAAAATCGATGCCCCATACGTCAAAAATCACGTAAACTTAGATGGCATTTTGGGGCATTTCATCTTTTTGCGAGATTTTCTTGTGACGTTGACAAGAGTGCAACAAGAATGTACTAAGTCAAGGGGCATCACGATAAATTGTGGTCCAAAATAAAAACCGGAGTAAAAACACCTTTTAGTTGGCGGTGTAGTTTCGGTCCATGAATGTCCCCCCGGTATGGGGTCCATTGTGGCAAGCCATAAGAATATCAATGGCTTCTTGGCCGTGAACGCACCGCCGTGAAGATTTGAATCCGCACAGATTATAAACAAAAATGAGGTCGTCCAAAAAAGTCATAGCATCACGTCTTTGAAGAATTTTGTATTTGTTGGACGACATATCCCTGTCACAACAAAGTTCCCCGCATGGTAATTTGCAAAAATCTGACAAACATGGGGTACTAGAAAATCACCCACGAAAGATACCATACTAATGCATTGCAGAGGAAAAATGTTTCATTTATTTCCTTATTTATCGAGCACACTTTGGTGAGGATTCTCTAATCAAGACAAATGTGTCGAGTGCCGGCTGAGTTTCGGGCTCCCTTAATGTAATCACAGATGAAGATATCAAATTCTTGAAGGAGGAGAACCCACCGGAGCAACCTTGGCTTAGCAACTTTGCTTATTAAAAATGGTATTAAAATGCCGAGTGATCGCTATACACGTATTCTTTTTGACAAGACAAAAGTAAGGCCAAAATTTCTCTCCGAAAAGCATACACCACGTGCAAGTATTCTTTTTCCGTCGTGTGTAATGTGCTTGACATTGGTCCATAGTTTTTTGCTTACTAAGTTTAAAAAAAAAGACAAAAAAAATTTATAGGCGAAAATTTTTGTTTCGTTGCCCCAAGACCGCACCTATTGCAGAATCACTCGCGTCACACATGAGCTCAAAAGGTAGGTCCCAATCGGGGGCAACTAATATTGGTGCTTCGGTTAATTTTTTCTTAAGTGTTTGAAAAGCTTTAATACACTATTAGGAGAATAAGAACAGAGTATCTTTTTTAAGAAGACGGGTCATCGGCCAGGCTATTTTCGAGAAATCTTGAATAAATCTACGATAAAACCCGGCGTGACCCAAGAAAAACTACCGAACTCCTTGACGGTGGTGTATGAGGTAGCATAGCAAATATCAATCACTTTAGCCTTATCATTCCTCAATCCCGTCTTGTAAACTTTATGCCAAGGGACAATACCTTCCTTGACCATAAAGTGACTCTTTTCCCAATTTAGACAACGATTGGTGTCTTCGCACCGTTTAAGCATCTTGTCCAAATAGGAGAGGCAATTTTTGAATGAATTCCCAAAGACCGAAAAGTCATCCATAAAGACTTCCATAGTTTTTTCGATCATATCATGAAAGATAGCCATCATACACCTTTGGAACGTGCCCGGTGCATTGCATAAGCCGAAAGGCATGCGACGATAGGCGAACGTTCTGTAAGGACACGTGAATGTTGTCTTTTCTTGATCATGAGGGTCGATGGGAATTTGAAAGTAACCCGAGAAACCATCGAGAAAACAATAGTACTCATTTCCCGCTAATCTCTCAAGCATTTGATCCATAAACGGTAGTGGAAAGTGGTCTTTATGAGTGGCTTCATTTAACTTTTGGTAGTCAATGCATACACGCCATCCCGTAACCAATCAAGTCGGAATTAATTCATTTTCATCATTTTCAACAACGGTAAAGCCACCTTTTTCGGTACGCAATGTACGGGGCTTACCCAAGGACTATCCGAGATCGGGTAAATTAATTCGGCGTCAAGAAGTTTTTCAACCTATTTTTTGATGACATCGTAGATTTTTGGATTCACCCGTCTTTGGTGTTGGACTGTCGGTTTGTAGTCCTCTTCCATAAGAATCTTGTGAGTACAAAATTCTAGGTTAATACCCTTAATGTCGGAGAGTTTCCAAGCGATGGCTCGCTTGTATGACTTCAAAACCTTTATGAGAGTGGCTTTTTCCTCGATACTCAAGTCTTTAGCAATTATGACGGGCAACATGTCGTCACCTTCCAAAAATGCTTATTCGAGATGAGGAGGTAAGTCCTTGAGTTCGACCTCGGGAGGTTCATCAATTAAAGATTTAACAGTTTTAGCTTCACAAACTTTGAGTTCTTTTTGAATTTTAGGAAAATAATTTCCTTGAGTGGGAGGGAGTAATGATGGATCATCATTGAGAAATGCTTCAAGAAGAAGAATATCTCCCCTCTGGGTCATAATAAGAGCCATAAACTTTTGGTGAAGTTGGATCATCTTCAAGAGCGAGGAAAGCGTCGACTTCCTCGAGAAGAAAATCATTATCCCCGAAGGGAGTGAGAGTCGGGGAAGAGGTAGAAACGATCGGGTCATAATAAGGAGTAGGATTGCCACTCGCGATCACATCGAAGAAACCAAGAACTTCTTAAGAATACTCCTCACAAGCCATTTCAATGTCGTCGATTCGGTTAACTAAATTATCATCATAATTAGAGGAGTATCTCGAAGTTTGATCAAGATTGAATGTTACGGCTTCTATTTCAACACGAAGAGTTAATTCTCCTTTATAAACATCAATAATAGCACGTCCGATCTTTAAGAAGGATCTCCCAAGAATTAGGGGAACTCAGGGATCGGCATCAAAGTCTACGACTACAAAGTCGGCC